>JAGKPW010000744.1:22500-29007 GCA_019926035.1 Melaleuca alternifolia | reverse complement strand
TTACGCTTACTTGTTTTTTAGTACAAGTAGCTGCGGGGTTTGCTATGACTTTTTACTACCGTCCAACTGTTACTGAGGCTTTTGCTTCTGTTCAATACATAATGTTTGAAGCTAACTTTGGTTGGTTAATTCGATCAGTTCATCGATGGTCGGCAAGTATGATGGTCCTAATGATGATCCTGCACGTATTTCGTGTGTATCTCACTGGTGGTTTTAAAAAACCTCGCGAATTAACTTGGGTTACAGGTGTGGTTCTGGCTGTATTGAGCGCATCCTTTGGTGTAACTGGTTATTCCTTACCTTGGGACCAAATTGGTTATTGGGCAGTCAAAATTGTAACAGGTGTACCGGAAGCTATTCCTGTAATAGGATCCCCCTTAGTAGAGTTATTACGCGGAAGTGCTAGTGTGGGACAATCCACTTTGACTCGTTTTTATAGTTTACTCACTTTTGTATTACCTCTTCTTACTGCCGTGTTTATGTTAATGCATTTTATAATGATACGTAAGCAAGGTATTTCTGGTCCTTTATAGAGAATATAGATCGTATATAATTGTAATCAATCATTTCTCACTTGAGGAGGAACAATAGTATTTCATTGCTACAAATATGGATTATTGAAAAGAATAAGACATGTATTTGGATATTTCCCTTCAACTATACAATCTAGTATTCTTTATTTGACACGAATAGTTGAAGTTAATTCTCTAAAGAGAAAATGGATTATGGGAGTGTGTGACTTGAACTATTGATTAGGCCGTGCATATAGATATATGCCTTTATCTGCCACATTGTAATTCACAACCAAATGTGTCTTTGTTCCAACCACCCCGTAAAAGCCCTATACAGAGGATAGGCTGGCTTGTTTGAAGAGAATCTTTTCTATGATCTATGATCAGACCTGATCATATCGTACATGAATAGGCTCCTTAAGATCCAGTAGAATAAGTAATGTGAATTAAGACAGATTTAGTTTTAGCTATTTTACTTACTTAATAGTATATAAATGTAGCCATTTCCACTGCATCGACCTGATTTATGATACTATCGGAGTGAAACAAGGGGTCTAAAGAAAGAAGAACAGAGGCCAGACTATATTAGTAACAAGTAAATCCTTTGTATTTAAGGTCAAATAAAAAGTTTCAAGATATTTTGGGGATAAAGTTCAATTGCAAGGTCTGAGATGACCCAGAAAGCACTTGATTATGATGAACTTTGTAAGCTTACTTGGGTCTTGAGCATTTACTTGTAAGAACTAAATTCCTTGCAATGGGTAGTTGCAATTGTAAAAAATGGAATCCGGTCAATTTATTCTTACATAGAATCAGTGATATATGTGTGGATACTATATATATTTTATAACATAGAAATTCATTTTCTATGGATATGGATCCATTTGGTTTATTTGATTCTTGCTCGAGCCGAATGATGAAAAATTATCATGTCCGGTTCCTTCGGAGGATGGATCTATAAGAATTCACCTATCCCAATAACAAAAAAAACCTGACTTAAATGATCAAGTATTAAGAGCTAAATTGGCTAAAGGGATGGGTCATTATTATTACGGAGAACCCGCATGGCCCAAGGATCTTTTATATATTTTTCCGGTAGTCATTTTAGGTACTATTGCGTGTAACATAGGCTTAGCGGTTCTAGAACCATCAATGATTGGTGAACCCGCGGATCCATTTGCAACTCCTTTGGAAATATTACCCGAATGGTATTTCTTTCCCGTATTTCAAACACTTCGTACAGTACCTAATAAGTTATTGGGTGTTCTTTTAATGGTTTCAGTACCTGCAGGATTATTAACAGTCCCTTTTTTGGAGAATGTTAATAAATTTCAAAATCCATTTCGTCGTCCAGTAGCGACAACTGTCTTTTTGATTGGTACCGTAGTGGCCCTTTGGTTGGGTATTGGAGCAACATTTCCTATTGATAAATCCCTAACTTTAGGTCTTTTTTAAATTGATTCAATTGTGAAATAAAATATCACGACTTATGTATCTAGGGAATAGTCGCTTCAAAGTGAATTTTCCCTAGATACATCTATATTTATTCAATTAAATTCTGGATTTATTGCGAATATATAAATTATGCTAAAGTTGAAATAAAAGCCCATTTCATCTTTTTTTTTATAAAAGAAAAAAAAAAGACGATTTCCAATTTATTCTTTGGTAAATGGGTTGTGAAATGCTTTTTCTATTTCTAGATTGTCCAATATCTGTTTTATATCTTCTATACGAAAATATTCCATTTTCATAAGGTCTTCTTGACTCTTATTCAAAAGGTCAAATAATGTATGTATATTGTACCTTTTGAGGAATTATAGGTCCTGGGAGGCAATTCTAATTGGTCAATAAAAATGGATTTCAATGCTATTTCTTTTTCCGTTTTACTTAGATTAGCCAATCTATCATGAAAAGTAAAAAAGGGTAAAGTAACCTTGTACTGATTATTCTCTAAATGTAAGTTTTCTTCCTCCGCATGTAGAAAAGGAATAAATAAATCAATTAAATTACAGGAGGCTTCATGAAGTGCTTCTTTAGGAGTTAAACTTCCGTTTGTCCATATTTCAAGAAAAAGTATCTCTTGTTTTTCATTTCCATTCCCATAAGAATGAATACTATGATTCGCATTTCGAACAGGCATGAATACAGCATCAATAGGATAACTTCCATCTTGAAAATTTTTTGGTGTTTTTATATGATATCCTCGATTCCTCTCGATTTGTAATCCAATACACAAATGAATGGGTTCCATTAGACTAGCTATATACTGTGTGTTATCAATGATTTCCACATAAGTTGGTAAGATGATGTCTTGAGCAGTTACACATCCAGGACCCTTGACACAAATAGATGCGTTGCGAGTTCCATACAGATTACTTCTCAATACAATTTCTTTCAAATTCATTAAAATTTCATGTACTGATTCTTGAATACCTAATATGGTAGAATATTCATGTGGTATGTTTTTCAAATTGTGCACGCGTGATACATGTTCCTTCTATTTTTCAAATAGATGCCTATTGTATCGGCTTGCCCTTTCATAAGTGGAGATAGAATAAAGCGTCCATAATAAAGACGCTTACTGTCTGCTCTTGATTCAACACACTTCCACTGTAGTGTCCGAGTAGATACTCTAACTTTCTCTCGAACCATAATAATATTATTTGATCAGATCATTGAATCGTTTATTTCTCTTGAAATCTCTTTCACTTTAATTTCTACACACGTCTTTTTTTAGGAGGTCTACAGCCATTATGTGACATAGGGGTTACATCACGTACGAAACTTAATAGTATACCACTTCTACAAATAGCTCGTAATGCTGCATCTCTTCCGAGACCAGGACCTTTTATCATGACTTCTGCTCGTTGCATACCTTGATCTACTACTGTCCGAATAGCATTTCCTGCTGCGGTTTGAGCAGCAAATGGTGTCCCCCTTCTTGTACCATTGAATCCACAAGTACCAGTGGAGGACCAAGAAATTACCCGACCCCGTACATTTGTAACAGTCACAATGGTATTGTTGAAACTTGCTTGAACATGAATAACTCCCTTTGGTATTCTACGTGTACTTTTCCGTGAACCACTACGGACATTCCTATGGGAACCAGTTCTTGGTATCGATTTTGCCATACTTTATCATCTCATAAATAGAAATTCGAGATATATGGATATATCCATTTCATGTCAAAATAGATCCTTTCTTTTTTTCATTGGGTCCTTTACGTTAGAGAGCCCCTTTTCAAAAGATTATCCTTGTCTTTGTTTATGTCTCGGATTCGAACAAATTACTATAATTCGTCCCGTCCTACGGATCAGTCGACATTTTTCACAAATTTTACGAACGGAGGCCCTTATTTTCATAGTTGTCGTTCCTTAACTTAATTCTGACTCTATTTATTGGAAGAAAATAAGTTTCTTGAAATGTTGAACCTCAAATTGTATCCTCATGAAGGGAATGCTGAAGTTGAAAAAACAACCTAATCATTCGAATCCTTGTTGTGGGGCATCTATAAATTATACACCCTCTGGTTGAATCATAACGACTTACTTCAATTTTGTCCCTCTCCCCCCTTATAAAACTCCGTCGGATCCTTCCTGGAACATAACCTAGAATTTAATCTTCATTATCGAAAAACCCCGAGCATACATACCATTGAGAAGGAGAAGTGATTCATTAATTAAACCTTCATGAATCCATTTTTTTTGTTCTTTGATTCTAGGTAAAAGTCCTAGAAGTATCATCTAATGGAGTAGGAATGATATCAATTAACCCACCCTTTTTTCTTTTGACAAATAGGAAATCCCGGATCCAATTCGGATATTAGAAAGATTACCATATATAACACAAAATTTCTCCGCCGATTCCTTCTAGTCGAGCCTCTCGGTCTGTCATTATCCCTCGAGAAGGAGAAAGAATTACAATCCCCATCCCGCCTAAAATTCTAGGAATTCGTTGATAGTTCGAATAGATTCGTAGGCCAGACCTACTGATACGTTTTAAATTTAAAATAGTTCTATGGGGTCCTTTCTTATTCCTTCTATGTCGTAGGGTTAAAACCAAAAAATATTTGTTGTTTTCCTGATGTTTCCTCACGTTTTTGATAAAACCCTCTCTTAAAAGTATTTTAACAATGTTTTCCGTGATGTTAGTGGATGCCATTTGAATCGTCCCCTTTCTATTCATGTCAGCATTTCGTATAGAGGTTATTATGTTAGTAATAGTGTCCCTACCCATGATAAACTAAAATTTGGGTTGCCTCCCATTTTTGATATAATCAACATGCTATTTATTATTTATTAAATAAAGGGATATGCGTCAGATACAACCTAATCTACTAATTAATCTATTTCATCCAAATACTATGTATAATATAACTCTATTACGTATGATCTCATCTTATAATACCTCATGTGCTAATGAAACTATTTTAGTGAAATTTAACTGTCTCAATTCTCGGGCAATCGCACCAAAAACTAGAGTTCCTTTTGGATTTCCTTCTTGATCAATCACAACTGCAGCATTATTATCATATCGTATTATCATACCGTTGTCACGTTTAAGTTCTTTACAAGTACGTACAATTACAGCTCTTATCACTTATGATCTTTCTAGAGGTGTGTTTGGTAATGCTTCCTTGATCACAGCAACAATAATGTCACCGATATGAGCATATCGGCGATTACTAGTTCCTATGATTCTAATACACATTAATTCTCGGGCCCCGCTGTTATCTGCTACATTCAAATGGCTTTGAGGTTGAATCATATCATTTTTAAATCTGGTCTTTCAATGTAATGTGGGTGAAGTTAAAAAAAAAAAGAAATATTGTTTGTCAAAAAGAAACCTGCAATTGTTTTTTTATCCCCAAGACTTCTTTCCTTTGGTTCTATGTTCCTATCCCGAAATAATAAATTGAGTTCGTATAGGCATTTTGGACGCCGCTATTGAAATAGCCTTTCTGGCTATATTTTCTGCTACTCCGCCCATTTCATAAAGTATATTACCTGGTTTAATGACAGCTACCCAATATTCGGGAGATCCTTTACCCGAACCCATACGTGTTTCCGTGGGTCTTACCATAACGGGTTTGTCTGGAAATATATGTACCCATATTTTTCCACCTCGGCGCACATTTCTTGTCATTGCTCATTGCCCTGCTTCTATTTGTCTAGATCTGATCCAAGCGGGTTCAAGTGCCTGAAGAGCATATTTACCGAAACAGATACGATTACCTCGATAAGATATTCCTTTCATTCTTCCTCAATTCCATCTCTACTACAGAACCGGACATGAGAGTTTCTTCTCATCCGGCTCCTCGCGAATGAAACGATTCAAATTGTTTCATTTTATGAAAATATACTGAATCATGGATTCTTTGAAATTTCATCTAATCTCTTAGAAATTTCTATAGATTGTTTGGATATATATTTAAACATGTATTTTTTTCTCGATAATTATTTATATTTCTAGATAATGTCTTTTTTTATAACGAATCTTTATTTTGTTTTGCCTTTGATCATATTATCATATTGGATCAAACAAGATTGAGTAATCTAATAAAAACCTTCGCGGGCGAATATTTACTCTTTCAATATCTATTTTAGTTGTAAGGTTAGCTCATGAATTCTCGGAATAAATGAATTGGTCCCTAGTTCGTTCCGCCATCCCACCTAATGAATTTTTAGAATTCATTTTTCAATAGAATCTTATGTATTCATAGGTTCCATCGTTCCCATCGCTTCGCAATTAATGGTTAGGTTTGAATTCTACAATGGAGCCCCTCATGAAATTTGTTCTTGAGTCAATTTTCTCAGTCTTTATTGGCTCGAGGCTCTTGATTTTTTTCTATGAATAGATTCATATAGTTATGGATGAATCCATATTGATGCTTTATTACACTGTCTTTTATGAGATCACTCATAAACCTTACATTTATGGGAATCCTATATCATTGATATTATTTTTCTTTCTTTCTCTCAATCTTCCCTTT
>JAGKPW010000744.1:0-2500 GCA_019926035.1 Melaleuca alternifolia | reverse complement strand
TGGGATTTTTCGGGAAATTGGATAATTTCCCCGGTATTTGCGAAATTTGGAAAAAATATTGGATTTAACGCAAATTTGAAGTTTAAAATTTTATTGGGGCCCAAAACATTTTAAATTTCAATTTGGGAATTTTCAGGAATTTTTTGGGAAATTTTCAGAATTTTAAAATTATTTTTCCGAATTTCGGAAATTAAAATATATTATTTTAATTAAAAATCCCAGACCGGCCAGCGAACCGGCCGGTCCGGCCGTGCACGCCGCCGGTCCGACCAGGTCGAACCGGGTGGTACGTGCCCCGCACGCGCCTCGCGGCTTCCCTCTCTCCCTCTCTCCTCTCTCTCTGCGGCATTAGGTCGAACAGTTGATGGACGTCCATCAACTGTTCAACCCGTCGCTTCCACCGGCCAATCAGCCCTGCAGCCACCCACCCTTGACTTGGAGGAGACCGTCGGAGGGGACTACGGCCGTGGGGGAGGCGGCACGTGGCCGGCGGGGCCGGATTTTCCGGCCACGCTCACCCACCCCACTCGGCTTAAAACCGAGTGGGCAGGGGTTTTCGGGGAAGTTTTTCACCGAGTTCTTGGCCTCCTCTCCACGCGTTCTTGGCGTCCTCTTGAAGCTGGTGACTCCCTCTTCCGAACGCCCCCGACCTCCGCCGCCGCCTCGCCGCGAGCCGCCGGAAACAGCCAGTTGCAGGACGCTTCGCGACCAGCCGTCCGGGAGCTTTTCTGGAAAAAGGCCAGAACCGTGTGCGAGCAGCCGACTTCACGGAGCCGCCCCGCCGTGCTCCGGCCACCCCAGGCCGAGCCACCGCCGCCGTTTGAGACGTCGTGACGCAGGCTCCCCGAACCGACCAACACCAAGCTCCGACAAGACCCCAGGCCGACGCACGGAGGCGAGTTCCGAGCCTTCACGACCAGCCGGAAAACCGCAAGGAAGGGGCCACGATCCGGTCCGTGGCATGGCCAAAATCAATCCCTGACCCATCCGTCCGATCCGTGCACCGATCCGCCCGATCCGTGCACCGATCCGAGCCGACCTGTGCACGACCCGTGCCTGACCCGTCCGGCCCGTGCACTGACCAGGCCAGCAGAGGAGGAACCGGGCCACTGACCAGGCCCAGTAGCCAGGCCCGAAGTCCCAGCCGACCCGGCCCGGCCAGCAGCCCCGCGGGCCCAACTCGTGGGCCCGACCCGTGAGGCTCAGCCCGGCCCACTTTCAGGCCTAGTTTTCAACCCAGGCCCACTCAGCCGGCCCGGAGGAAAGGGAAAGAAGGCCCGACCCGAAAAAAAAAAAAAAAAAAAAAAAAAAAAAAAAAAAAAAAAAAAAAAAAAAAAAAAAAAAAAAAAGAGGAGGAGCTCAGCAGCAGGCTTGTTGGGACACTCTCCAAGTGAGTGGATCCTAACCTTTTATTAGGCGCATCTCCGTTTTAGTAGAATTTAGCGGGTAGAATTTGGGGCGATTAGGACGGCTAGGGCGATTAGAATTGGTTTAAGCGTAAACTGCAATTCGTATAGAATTGGACCTCATGCTTGGTTTATCTATTAGCCTAGTCGAGTAAAGGATTGTTTGTTTGGACCACGATTAGTGGTCGGGCCAACTTGTATTGGTCAAGGGTGTCCCTTCTCGTGAAATTACGAGAACACACTCGTGCTCAGTTCAGACTGGGAGTAGTCCGATCGAATTCCCAGAAATTTTGCGATCAGAGTTGGGACTTACTCGAACTGGCAGCTTGGGTGGTTGAGTAGTATTTTACACTCCTTTACCGCTTTATATTAAAGTTAATTTATCGTTAATGTCATTTACTTAGATGCATTTAAATTATGTTTTTCCTCGCCTAATTATGTAGTTTAAATTTTATAGTTTACTCCGTAATTTCGATCACGCCTATTTAATTTAGATTGCAATTTATTTACTATCTCGCTCATTTATATGGTTGAGTTAGACGATACCCTGCGACCCGGCTTAGACACCCCGATTGGTTGTCGATTAGTGGAGAGTAGTATATTCCGATTGTGGGGCCATGGGATGAGAGACTAAAGGTAGGTCTTACCTAGTTCTGCCTGTTACCGCCCGGAGACTGAGAGGGGATGGGACGTCCAGGGACCCTAGGACTGGGCTGATCCTAATCTAGGGTTATGGTTTGCTCACTGAGACCGTGGAATCTCACCCCACCACCCCCACCACACCAGGACCTCAGAATGGACACGGACAGCTCCGATTCGGAGAACATGGCGGTGGAGGACCATCTCATGGAATGGCCTTCCGAGGAGGAGGAAGCTCAGGATCAGCAGGCGCCGGACCCTCAGGATCAGGAGGAGGATTAGGACCAGGAGCTGGATCGACTGCTGGAGATGGAAGACCCGGGGTCCGATGAGGACTTGGAGGACGTCAGGGGATACTTGCCGCCGGATGTCCCCTTTGAACCGGATGAATTACCCGAGGACGAGGAAGAGTACGAGCTAGGAGTGAATCCTGAGGCTCCTCAGAGTAGGGGAGA
>JAGKPW010000743.1:0-80443 GCA_019926035.1 Melaleuca alternifolia | reverse complement strand
GACAGCCAGACCTTCCTCCATCAGGAAAAATATATATAGGTCAAGTGAGTGCCTAAAAGGCCATTCGTCTGCAGCCTCTTATACCTTGTTGCTCACTTTCCCGTCAAGTTCTTTTTTAAAAAAAATTGTGTTCCTGCGCGCGCTTGCAGGTCCAAGCGGTGCATGTGAAATTATTGAGAATTTTTCAATTTTCTTGTTAACATCGGAAAGCTATTGAAAATCATATAGGTGTTATAAGAGATGTTCAATTATATTCAAGGAAATTATCTCCAACGAAATAATGAATAAGAGGTTGCAACTCATATGTATAAGTAACTCTGAATTCTTATACTTATATGCTACTTTCATTAATTTTTAATAATTTTTTCTTGGTACAACGAATGTAATTCCACAATAATTGTCTCTCTCCCCTCCATTTAATCAGGCGGAAAAGAGATGTTTCTTTTTAAAATTCAATTGCAAGAGGATAGAGAGAAATATGGAAGACATGCGACCTTGGCAAGTGATTTATCAAACACTTCATTTCAAGACTCAAACTCGCTAGCGGAAAAGTCCTTTTTTTAGTACCAAGTATATGTTTTCAGTTATAATTAGATGTTATGTACACATATTTTCCATACTTAGTTAAAGTAAAAGATGAATTTTAACATTTTAACATACTTATTACACAAGGGTCAAGTGTTAGGAATAATGATTATCATCTTTTAAGTTTACTTGAGAAAGCAAATCCTCAATCGTAACTCCTAGTAATTTGGCTACAACCCTATTTATGGATGTACCATCGTTGAAGGATTTTTATTTAATGGTCAAATGTCAAATCCAACTTTCTATTTTATTTTTGAATTTGACAAAAAGAAATATGGCAACATTTTATTTTCCAATTTAATAAAGGATATTCGAGAACAAAATTAATCTTTAAAATCGCCTATCACTCTAATAACAAAAATAAATAAAAAAGATAAAATTATTTTAATCTTTTAGGACATCATTACTTCTGCTTAAAGTCAACATCAATTATTTTTATTCAATCTTGCATTACTATAAAGCAATTAAAAAATCCATCTAAAACAGAACAATAAAAAAAGGCATTGCTTGGGTTGGAAGAAACGAATCTTACTTATATCATTTTACATTGAAAGAACTCAACATACTGAATTGGTTGAATCTTCCTTTTAAGATTCATTGCTTTTCTACCTTGTTAGATGATCCAATAGTTAGATGACAGTTGTATTTCATACAATAAATTAAGTCCAATTATCTAAAATACTCCTAACAAAGAATATTAAAGAAGATCTAACAAAGTCGACTTGTCAATCCTACTGAAGGGCCCATTTTCACGGACTACTTGATTGCATATAAGTAGTCATTTTAGTGAACAGCCTAAATTATCCTGATTCTAAAAGAGGATCTGGAGATGTGTATAAGCTACCTTATGATCTACCAAACATTTCTATCATATTAAAAAGAAGGCAGCATGTTCCTTTTTCTTTCAATCACTTGAGTAATGGGATTTGCATTTACCACGATTGAGTTTCAAAGCACCCTAAAACAATTGTACATGGCCATGAGAACTAGTAGAGTTTTAAGAATTGAAAATATTGATAATTTCTTACACGAATTAACATTTTTCGTAAATGATAATGTGAGAAATCCGAAAATGACACAAACTGAAACAAACTCAATGTATATAAATTTTCCAGTAAACTTAACAAAAATATAGTGTTCTCTAATGAACATAAACTGCCAGCTAGTCGATTATGTTTTAGATAGAAAGTACTTATATTTAGTTAAGTCTATAAAGTACTTAGATTTAGTTATATTTGGAAGCAAGATGATAACACGGAAGCTTTGGAATGCTCAAAATACTTCTCTGAATACCTGGCAGAAATTGAGAAACTTTTTTTGCATCATTCCTCTTTCTTCATTTACTAGGTAATTAGCAGCATCTTCTCCCGTCTTGTAATGGGGTGGAATTTTTCATTTATGTAAGATCGGAATATGTATTTTAGTACAATTAATTAAGTAAATTGTATCTCATTTCATATGGGTCTCCCTCTATTTGAAAAGCAAAAGGCAAAATTCTTAACCTGCCTTATATGTAAAACATAGGGATTTGATGACATCAAAAAATTCCTAATGTCATTATTATAAGACATAGTGTCTATATATATATATATAATAACTGTTGTAATATAGACGTTGCAGAACTCATAATAATAAAATAATAATAATAATAATAGTAATAGTTACATTGCTAATTTGCAACCCTAAAGCTCATTAAAACCAATGACTTCGAACAAGGTGACCACCTAAAAGAATAGGAATTCTCGTTGGAAGCAAAAGAGTGGAACGTACAAGAAAAGTTCCAATTGCAAGGAGAACAATCATCTTGCAAATTAAAAGTTGAAGTGGTAGCCATTAAGGATATTAATGAAGAGTACTTTGTAATAATATATTATGTAGATTATCGGCGATGATGTGGACATATTTAGAAAATTTCAGATTTTTGGCAAAGTGCCTAAATTATAAAGAAATGAAAATTTCTTACCTTAGGTGATTAATTAAAGTTTGATGACTATAATACAAAATCGTTTACTATATAGTTACCAGGAGTGACTTTAACCTCATAACTTTTTTTGGTCAAACTTTAACCTTATAATTTGAGAGTTAGCAGTTGATCTCATTAAAGATTAATTACCCAACTTCTATATACATAATTACCCAACTTCTATATACATTGTGATTCTACTTTAATTTTTTTTTACAATCGAGGATCCCCACTTTCCGCCAGTTATTTAGACCTACGTATTCTAACCTATGTATTCACGGGTCAATATCTCTGGGGAGACTAGCCTAGCAACCTACCGCCAAGGTCCCCTACTTAAATGATAGAGTCATACCTAAGAGTTAAACCCTAAACCCAATGAACGTGTCCCCCCACTTAAATTCGTTGTTTCTATTTAAAATCATAATTTGAATAGTAACTCTACTTTGACATATCCAGATTTTATGGCCTAGTGATTACATGGAACACAATCAATTTTAACAAAAGTGTGCTTTGGCAATTCGTCTCAGTTATTATTATTTATTTGTTAATTTTAATAATGCAGCTGGCTGGCATAACAATTATTGATATGCATATATCTTATTTTTATAATTTCTTAATAGTATGATGTGATTGATCTAATTGTTATTGGTGTGAATCGAAACTCGACAACTATATGTACTGTCATGTGAAAAATTGAAATGCACAGCATGTAAACTTCCAAAGTACTATATAATGCATGAAATTGATGCCAAGCATCTTACTCCATTAGATTTTTATTATATTTATCATATTAATGTAGCATTGATCACGTACCTCTTCATTGAAGAGAGTAGTAGAGCACGATTTGGCATGGTCCTTGCTCCGAGCTACTTGTGAACCTGTCATTAATTTTATATTAGATGAAAAGAATGTCATCTTTTGTAATTGATAAACTAATCTAAGAAGATCTTCAATGACAAAGCAAAAAAAAGTCAATCTTACACTTTTTGTGAGAAAAGCACTTAAGACTTTCCAAATTTCCAATAGATAATTTGGTTAGCATTGAGAATATAAGAGTTTCCAATGTTTCTCTCCTCGAACCTTCTTCCTCCATAATGATTGCCTCCATCTTCTTGCAATCCCGCACCTTTAGCTCTCTCAATTGTGTGAGATATTGAACCATGGATGGGAAGAATAGAAACTCCAGATTGTTACAGCTAATCACCTCTAATTTCTTCAAATTATGGAAGTTCAAAATTCTACAAGGATTCTTGCTCCATATGCGCCTCAAGCTTGGTAATACCGCTATATATATGGTGTTTAGCTCAAGGAGAGTGTTAATATTTGCATCGGCGCCTAGTTCATCGAGACAAAAAATTTCTTGCACCAAAATGCAATCTTCTACTATTAAAGTCTGTAACTTGTGTAGTTTTACTAGTGTTCTAAAGTAGATAACCTTGGAGAGAGAATTGCACCAAGAAACCTCAAGAAATTGGAGATTGTTCAGCCCCAATGGAGATTCTTTGGCCCATATATCTTCCATATTGGGAAGTCCAGCCATTCTCAAACTCTCCAAGGATGGGATTGAAACCTGATGGATAGACCCATCAACAAAGCATTCACAATCACACAAGAAGGACAAGAAACTGACGTGCTACGGCAGGTTATCACAAAAGGCTACAAAAGAAAAAACTTGAGGATAAATTTTCCATCTACAATATTCTATGATAGCGAAGCTAATTTACAATCCGAAAGGCATTTTACCGCACCAAAAACAACTAATGAATTTTTTTTTTATTTACAACATATTCATGGATGTTATTACAGTTAGATTTTGTTTCCAATTTATTAACAATAAGTGAAACTATAGTTATCAATAAATAACATTTACTCAGTTGGCAAATGACTACGAAAATCAGTGATCCATAAAGCAAAAGGAAGTGCATTCAAGATAAATTGCATCCTATAAGGTAAATTAATCCCTCTCAGGATATTCATATATGTTGTTACTAATTTGACAATACATTACTTATTTTATTGGATAATTGCTACAGAGTATTGTACTATCTGCGAGGGATGATACTACCATGAAAGAAAAATACAAAAAAAAAATTATAACGAGAGACATAGGCAATTTACTAACAAATGAAAATATGTCATTGCAATAAGTGATGAACAAGGCAAGATTGCAATCATGAGAAGTATATTATTGTGCTACGAAACCTTAATTACAGCAGGTATGTTTCATTTACAACCAGCATAAAAAAACACATTAGCAATTTTGGAAAGTAATTTACTACTTCACAAAGAAAAATTACTCTCATAAAAGTGTAGTTACTGCACGTAACTTGCTGTTGACGTCCGGGCCACCCAACTAAGCTCACTTGGGCATGAAATATTATAATTCATCCAGTAAAAAAAAATGAAGCACTATAATTTTTTTTTTCAGCTTTTGTATTCCTCTTTTTTCACCAAACTCTTTTTCGTTCTATCTTTATGTAGAGATAGTGAGGGCTATTGCGAGCGAAGAAGAGAAAAAATTTGTGCGCAATCGCCCTTCGATGCGTGGTGAGCAGAAGCGAGAGAATATGCAAGATTACACGTCTCGGCCATCCATGCGTGTCATAGACAATGGGCACACGTGCATAGTAGGCCGCAAACATCCATCCTTGTTCATAAATCTACAACAGCAGCTCACTTTTCTAACCGGAAAACTAACATATTCATTAAATGCCATTAATTGTTGTTGTAATAATCTAAATTATCAACTTCATGTTCCTTAATTTTCAATTACCTGATGCTTGAGACAATTCTCTTGGTTGGATTTCTAGGTGACAAAGGTTTATCATCCAAGATCATTAATTATCCTTATAATGAATGTTATGGTCTACTAAATTTCAATTGTCATTTCATGTGCTCGAGCCTCAACTACACCTTGGCATAATGCTTCAAATTAAGCATTTGCTTGAAAATTGTTTCATTTTAATCTTTCATTAATGGAGACCATGATTTTGACCAAAATGAATGAATAAAGCATGTGAAATTGTTTAGAAATGAGAAAAGCAACTTAATTTTGAAAATAAATTTATAAAATAAGCCCCAAAATCTGAGTAAATAGAGTGGGAAAGGACAATGAATTTTCACCGCTTAACATAGCATTCGTGAGTTATTTTTCAGTAAATTAGGATAATCAAGGTTCCACTCCATTATGGACCAAATCTATACATATATTCCCTTGATTTATATCAAAATCATTATTTATTTCACAAAAAAATAAAATACCATCATTTAGGTCGATGAAATTTGTCAACAACACCAACATTAGAACTTAAGTTGCATGTACTTCGATATATTGACGACTCATCCTAATAAAATACTTAGGACTCAATTGACTCTTATGAGACTTTCCCCTGAGCATATTTATCTCTATGTTTTACATTGATTACATCGATACATATAATTGAAAATATTGTAACAGAGTACTCTTATATATACTTTTGGCCAAATTGCAGGTACGATAATCTTCGAACTTCTCCATCAACAATCCACTCACTATTAATTGCTTTCTCCTCCACTCTTTCTCCATTATTTCACTATTTAACTTTAATACTCCTGTAATTTTCCTTATTCTTGAATGATGCTACTTTCTATCAAAATAACATTCATTCATCTACAAAAGAACATTAAAATTATGGGGAAATTACCTAAACCACTTGTGAACTTTGAGGGGAACACAACTCTACTCCTAAACTTTTAATTATTACATGAGTTCTGTTCCCCTTAGAATTTACTGCGGTTGTTAACCTTTTGTGCATTTTACCATTTGCATGTCACATGTGATTTTTCATGATATAAAGTTGTAATTCTTTTCTACCTGGTGTTAGTTAAATCATTCTTTGGCCTCCGAAAGCACTAAAATGAGTTGAAAATTTCCAAAATTAATAAAGAAAAATGAGGGAAGAAAAACTCAATGACCTTAACAAAGATTAAGACAAAAATTACTGGTAAGATGGTTGACTTCATGGAAAAGAGCTAAACATCTAGTAGGCTTTCAAATATATCCCAAGCACATAAAACAATCATAAGGAAAGGATATATTTTTATTTCATTATCCATAAAGCCTCCCTAGTCAGCTAGTTGGAAAGGGCCATTTGATGATAACATCACTTAGTTATGCTCAATACGCCATAATTTATATAACCAAAATTTTGAAGTGAATGTGTACTGTTTTAAATTTTCAAGGAGGATAGAGTGTAGTTCCTTTTGTTTTTTTTAAGTAGCTCACTAATGCCTATTACTACGAGATATTGACACAAGTTGAAGATTTATATTACTTATGCCAAGAGCACTCACAAATATACCTATATCTTTTGTATAATTGTGTATGCTTGACATGCATGAAATATTGTGTTCTTTTATAGATATAGGACCTGTGCAATGACTAATTCCTTACTAAAATACACAACATCATTAGACGCGCATTAATTAGATTAGCATCGTTGCTACTATTAGAAAATCCAACCCCCTTGCCTGTTCTTGGTATGACTTTTACCTAAGTTACCTAGATATTATATTTTATATATATAACAATAAAGCTAGAAAACTAAATTCAGTGAATCCATTTTACAAGATTCTGACATGAAGTTACTACGGAATTATTCTAATGCCAAATTCCCTTCACTTTTGCTCTGCAAAACCCCAGTAATATAGGTATACTTGCATCATCTAAGTTGAAAATAAATCAGATCCTATTACAAACTAAATTTATGCGGATTTCATTCTATTGGTTGGACTTCCACACAATGAAGAGAAATAGAAGACAGCTCTAACTAATTATAGAGAAGGCATAATTGGATAAGGTAATCAGGAAGAAGATGAACTGATAATAAAAAAATGAATAACGTTTATAATCTTTGTCACATCTAATTAGAAAATGAACAAACGATTAACAAATAATATATCAAAGATGAACAAATAGTATATTCTTTTGATAGAAAGTTACCCGTTGCTTGTTGAAAAATGCAACTTGAGTGCCAATTTGGTCATCAGATGTACTTGTTGAAGAAGTCGTCCCGACGGTGAAAAAGTTCTTGATTTTTGGCAAGTCACTCAATTCCAATACACGCAAATTATGCAAATCAACTTTGCTGCAATCATCAACATCTACAATCTCCCGCATTAAGGGGCACCCGACAGCTTGGATAACTTCAAGTTGTGGAAGTTTTCTCAATAATGAATGAGGAAACAAAACTTCCAGCTTGTTACAACTTTCGACTTGCACTACTTTTAATGCACTGAAAGTCATAGAGGAGATATCATTGTTACATATCTTCTCCAAGTTGATGAGATCCTTGAGAAGTAACGACTCCAACGTCTTAAAATCAATTTGGGATGGCGATTGGATGACATAATGGATGGAGGGACTATTCTCAATGTATAGATGCTTCAAATTTGGAAAGCCCTCTTGGGATAGCACACAAATACTTTGCTCAATTCCGTTTAGTCCGTCAAAAAATAGAACGTCAGTTTTGCCTAGTAAAGTTTGTATACATCCTTTCTGAAGAGTATCACTTACCGAATCCAACTTCAGATCCAATATGCCTGGTCCTTTGCAACTTGACAAACGATGCACATCACCTATCTGGATTTTGTACTTGGTCAATTTCTTGACATTTAGATCCTCTGGAAGCATACTCAGATCGGGAATGGATGCATACAAAGTGCGGAGATTCTTCATGTTGTTCAGCTCAATAAGCTCAGCATTAGTTGGTGGAGTTTGCCCCGCGGCATTCCATCGATCAAAGCTATTCTCCATATACAACTCCTCTAAATTTATCAAGCTTCCAAATACACCCGGGTCAATTTTCTCAAGTGTTGAGCAATGGTTTAAATCTAACAGCCTCAATTCTACCAATTGCTCAATTTCTTTTGATAATCGTTCAATTTTAGAGTTCACAAAGCTGAGAATTTGGAGCCCTTTTAGTTTGCCAATCACGGCTACATCCTCTAACGAACAATGATCAAGGCACAGAGTATGTAACTTTTCCAAGGACTGAAATGGTGAAACTGAACAAGTAAGATGTACTTGAGAAATATGTAAGACCATGAGTTTTCTCTAGAGTTGAAATATGAATTTGGGACCTTGAGAGATTCATTGTTTGTGAACAACAAAAAGATTTGCATTTCTGGGCAATCTAATTCTTTGGGCAATTCCTCCATGTCAACGTAGGGAAAGCACACCGCCGTACAACTTTTGAGCTTGTTCTTCCGCAACTCTATCTCAAACTTATCATTATCTTTCAACACGAGAAGAGGATCATCTCTTGAAGTGACTGAGGTAACAAATCCACGAACCAAGTCATGTATCTTGAAACCATCAACATCTCCATCGTCTACTAACAAAAGGGAGGAGGCGTTTAAGGTTCTGATAAGTGAGCTCAACCTATCTCTAACTTCTTCCATGCTGCTATCTTCTCGAAATAACTTCAAACCCATGACGTACCTCACCAAGTTTTCAAGAGAGGGCTTGGAGACACCATAAACTACACAAAGTCGTAACAATGACTTCACTTCCTCGCCCTCCTCCCCTTTGAAACGATCATAAGTCAATCGCAACATCTCATTTATCGTCCCACTGATGTGTTTGCTTGTAGAAATTTCGACTTGCCTCAAAACATCCCTCCATTCACGAAAATCAGCGTCTTTAAAAATATTAGCCATTGCAATAATTAGGAAAGGCAAACCTTCACATTTGTTGAGTGCTTCATCCACTAAGGATTTAAACGGGTCGTCATGAACTTTTTTTCCAACCGTCCTCTGAAACAATCTTTTTGCCTCTTCCTCCTGCAGCCCACCAAGGCGGAAGTCCCTGTCGCAGCCCATTTCCCTTCGCAAAACATTTTGATCTCTCGACGTCAGCAGCAGCTTGCATCCTATGACTTTGTTGTCATGTCCGCAAGGAATGCCGACCGATTTCAAGTCGAGCCGCTCCCACAGGTTGTCTAGTATTATGAGGACCTTCTTTTTCTCCTTCTCCTCCTTTTCCAATCTCTCGCGCAGAAGTTTTGCTCGTCCGCTGACGGTCTCTTTGTCCTTTATGTCACGAAGGCCTAACGCGTCCGCAATCTCTCCCTGAATCCTCTTGATGTCTGGAATCCCCGACACGTCGGCCTTAGCGATCCAATCAAACGACTTTTTTTTCCTTATTCTCTTTTCAGCGTCGACTAATAGAGTGGACTTGCCGACCCCGCCCATCCCGTAAACCCCGACCACGCTATTGCTGTTATCTTCAAGAGCGGCCATGATCTCCTGCATGATCAATTCTCTGGATTCGAAGACGTCATCATCCTTAAGCTTGATCGACGTCGAGGCAGAAGAAGTGAAGGCTGTCGCAGTGGGCGACTGGACGACATCTTTGTCCTCTCTCCCGGCTGGAGTCGAAGCAGCGACATGCCCTGGAGCAGGATCGCTGAAGGAGATATTCTTGAATTGACTGTATTCTTGAGCAAGTCGCTGAACGCCCTGAATCTTGGCCTTGGCCTTCCTGCTGAACTGATAGCGACAGCTGGGTTCGGGAAGACTCCCGTAGCAGCAAGTCTTGGTGGCCTTTTCGAAGCCATATAATAGGTCTCGCGCCTCCTTCAAGGCCTCCTCAGCATTTGCCTGCCACTGCGTGACAGTACTGTAGACATTCCGATTGTTGTTTCTGGCCATTTCCACCTCATTGCGGACCATCTCAGTCTCATACGTCAGCTTCCCGACTTCCTTCTGAAGATCCTGGACGTAGCTCTTGGAGGAAATAACGTATCCGAATTGACGCTTGATGGGAACAACTGCGTACTTCAAGGCATTCAATGCGATAGAAACGACAGAATTAACCGGCATTTTTTTTTTTGTGGATTTTTGTCGAAGAAACAAAGAGCGAGGAAACAGGGAGAGGGAATAATGAAAAAGAGACGCAGATATTTAAGAAGAAGAAGAGAAGGAGGAAGAAGAACGGTTGTGTCGAGGAGTAGAAAGAGGGAAACGGAGCAAGAACGATGAGAGACGAAGAAGGCTAGGAGAATTGAACGTGAACAAGGTTGAAGGAAGGGGAGCGAAGGGCAATCGATTTAAGCATTAAGGAGCTCGGTGACTCAACCTTGGTAAAGGCCTTAACCAAACACCAGTTAATTCCTTGGTACCTGAAAACTTGGGTATTAAAAATGGATGATCCTCTATCTTTTACCATATCTTTAGTTGACCGGTCACCCGGCTGAGCCTCCACCACTCACGCACATATTGAAAAGGTGTGACAAAATTGCAAAGTCATTAGCAAAGAGAGCAAATCACATTGTATTGCTTGTTTATTTACATCGCTTGAGGTAATCAGTTAATGATAAATATTTTCATTATTGACAATAATTTATGTGTAAATATTTTAGTAAATGATGAATATTATTTTTGTCCATGCTTTTTATAGGAGATAAAAACGATCATTTTTTCAAAATATATTTCAAATTATTTATTTTTGTCAAAATAAATGTATCCTCAGTAAAATGTCGATTTCTCTTTACTCAACAAAAAGGAATGAATTTTAAATAGTCAACAAGTTGAATCAAATAATGAGCTTCCATCCTTCTTCTGTCAGTCAAAACTTTTATTCTTGAGATAATCATAGGAATGCACTCAAACAAATTAAACAAAAAATGCTCAAAACGTAATTGCGGCCAACGATCTTCCAAATTTTGTGGCATTATAAATACATAAATCGAATAAAGAAAATTATCAGTAAGTTCACTGACAGGTGAACTCATCTAAATCAGATCTCATACCAAATTAACTTGTGGAAATGACCTCAAATATGAATCGAACGTGATATTTTGAAAGAATAATATAGCTAGAGATCAATGAAGGCATAAATGCAATTTTATATTCTAGAGCATGCAAATGCTAGCGATTCATTTATGATTAATAGGCCGAAGATTTTTTTAGAAGAGTAGGTGAGAAGATTTAAATCAGAATCTCATATCGTGTGCTTGAAAGGATGCATCGAGGTCCTTTTACTACAAGGGATGTGTTATGCTAATTTGGGTGCCTAAATAACCGCACCCCAATGTGTATAAACATACCAAATTCATGCTAATTTGGAAGATCTTCCTAACTATTTTTCAAAGTTCATGGTGGAAAGGACAGTTCACTGGAGGAACATTTCTCGATGGGGCATCCAGGACACATTGATGGAGCCACTAGACAATGGATGAAGGATGAGTAGCGCGGAATCACAGCAACTTTTTTGCTGGAATCGTTCTTTACGTGATATTTCCATGGCAAAAGCGGAAAGAACAAAAGCATAATTGTCAAATCCACATAGTAGCTAAATTTCTCTCGGGCACGATGTTCCTTATGCTAAGCCATTCTCGAATAACCAAGGCTTTCGTCTTTTTAGCTTTTTTTATGAAACATGTTTATTAAAAGTGAACTTGAGCATCCTCCCAAAAGGATACATATCAACCCCATTTTTGCGTGCATGGTTCAACCATGAGATTAGGTAATAATTCACGCCATTTTCTTCGAAATCGTGAATGCTAAGGCTCTTCATCCTTTTGATTTTTTCTTATTTTTGCTTTGAGTTACGTAAGGAAGATGTGATAGAAAATCTAAATTTTAGTATTCAGTTGTGTGCTTTTCTCCAAGCCCCTATCCCTTTGTATTAACCGGCAACACTTCCTATTTACCGCATTGAAACCTCGATTCATGTAAAGAAATAATAACACAATGTTTGAAATTCTTTTTTTAATGCCATAATCTTTGTATCGTCCATCGATCGTCAAGATTGTAGTACTGATGTTGAAATTACTATAACAAACCTACAAAATTGAAATTTGATCGCTCCAACGTGGTAGTATCACTTTTTACCGATTTGTCACTTCAATTTTGGTGTTGTGGCTCTTCAAAACGTTCGCCTTAATAGACATCTCATACACAATAAGACCTCCCTATCAATATTAGTACAGTGAAGTATCGAAATTGTAAGTGGCTGCCCACCTATCATTTTGGTCATCCAATTTAGGATTTGTGCCACCAACATACTTCCCATTTCCTTTCCTAACTCCCTAGTCAGTCTTTATCTTCGTAGTTTCATTTACAAATAATGTTAACTGAAGGAGAGAATTCAGAACATGCCGCCTTCTTTTGTGTGTGTGTGTGTGTATGACTCCAATGGTGAAGTTTGGAGTGCTTCTCCTTACCCCGTTTTGGACTATAGTAATGTCCAGGGGATCGGTGACACTAGTTAACCTTTCCCACGCTTTGACTAATCAAAAGTATAAAAGTTGGAAATAAATACCAAGTACCCGTATTTGCAAGTAGACATTAAAATTTCCTATTCGGCTCTATAAACTTATCTAGTCCTTGTCCTCAACCGCTAACCACATCAACATGTCGATACACAAGAACTCAAGACAATAGATAGATAACGTTCAAGATATGCCTTTATTAAATTACACTAGGGATCTTCCCTGTGGATGAAAGAATAAGAATTACCAAATAAAGGAGTCAAAAGACAAATTGATGGAGCCACTAGAGAAGTGTGTGAAGGAAGGGGAGTGTTGAAAGAAAGCAACCTTTTGCTGGAAAAGTTGATAATCAACGGCTGAGATACAGTAATAACAATACAGCGATTCAGTATCAAAACGCCGGAATTCCCCCCAGTCAGCTGCACCAATCCTAAGGGCGAGGAAGCATAATTTGATATAGTAAATAATAAGTGTGTTTTGCATTTGTATCATTTCAAAGAAAATGACAATGTTAACATGAAGTGATCATATCGCTAATATTCGATAATTGCAATATAGAGAGGTTGAGTAAGTATTATTTATTTATTTATTGTTGTTGTTGTTATTATTTTAGAGAATAAGCGTATTTTGCATTTGGTACAACTTCTTAGGATAATTATAATGTTTACAAATAGCATATAAGCGAGTAACGTAACAAGTAGTTTGCAAATGCTATTAGCAATGCCACTGAGAATGCGTCCAATTGACGAAACTCCAAGCACAATTTTATTTCTGATTAGTTTTCGGCAATATCGGGCTTCACTGGCAACAGGCAAACCTAAACATCATAGAGAAAACAACATCCTCAGAAAGATCTTTTTTCCCATTCATAATAGATCTCTGTACGGAGTTTAGATAATTAGCCCTACGATGAATTGAGCTCCGCAGACTTTTTCACGTAGACGATATTGATACTTCTTCAATAATTAACTTGAGCCTTTTCATGCTCTGTCTTAACTTATACAAATAATGGACAGACCCACCAGGCCGGTTGCTACGTTCAAGGTCAAATGGAGAGACTTAGGAAATGATTTCATGTGACAAAGGCCGACCTAGTTCGACCCTATTTTATAATAGACGGATTTGGTTAATATACAATTTGTGTAAGTGAAATTTTACGAATAAGTAGGTGAACAATGATCTGTTCACTTGATCATACATATGTTCAACACTTCCTCTGCAACCTGACAGCAAACCGCAAAAATCTCATCGGATTTGACGTAAACATCCAGCAAAATTGATGGAGCCACGAGAGAAGTGGACGAAGCCAGGGTTCTGCGTCGCAACGCAACAACTCTTTGCTGGGGAAGTCGATAATAAAACGGCTGAGTTTAGTGTTAAAATGTCGAACCATTCTTGCCACTTGTGAAAGATGTAATTTAATTAAACACCAGATGAAGGATCAATATGTGAGCGTAAAAGAAGTGATACCACCAAATTCTTGCCATTGCAATTCAGACTTGCCGGAGAACAAAATAAATGTAGTTTAGTCCTCATTTGTTTTACAAGGTAAGGATTCTTGGCATCACCATGCACGCTCCGTCTATATGCCTAGGAAGTAATATTCTACTATTTCCCTCAACGCGTTTCTGGAAGGATCCCAAAGGAATTATCTGCCCGCATGCGTATTTGAACAAGCAATGAATGATTATGAAAGATAGTGATATAACAAAATCAGAGAACAAACAAGATGAGTATTTGCCGGTTTCAAGAGTTATAATCAGCGCCCTTGACCGTACAATAGGACGCGTGATATTTCAAGAACTGGAGTACTCGAAGAACATGAGCTATCTCAACTCGAACAGAGTGAGAATAAGAAGAACAGATAATATCAGCTTCACCTTGGCCATAATTATGTCTAATTATTTTTACTAGCGTGCAGTTTTTAACATGGGGAAGTCGGTTTCATGTTGAAGGGAAGTCATAAAATTACGCGATTACAATTAACAATTGAAAATTATTAATTTACCCAAAGATTTACTGAACTTACGTGGTTAAAATTATGTCATGATCAATGAGGAGAAATTTGCACAAGAATCTTCTATTTTCCATCAAAATTTGAGATGCCGTTCTTTTAATTCTGTTGGAAATATTGCATAATCAATCATAAATCTATTATATATGTTACAACCGCGCTCGGTCCGGTTCGCGAATTACGGCTAAATTGGGATTTTTCGGGAAATTGGATAATTTCCCCGGTATTTGCGAAATTTGGAAAAATATTGAAATTAATGCAAATTTGAAGTTTAAAATTTTATAGGGGTTCAAAATATTTTAAATTTCAATTTGGGAATTTTCAGGAATTTTTCGGGAATTTTTGGGAATTTTAAAATTAATTTTCCGAATTTTGGAAAATAAAATATATTATTTTATTTAAAAATCCCAGACAGGCCAGCGAACCGGCTGGTCCGGCCGTGCACGCTGCCGGTCCGACCGGGTCGGACCGGGTGGCACGTGCCCAGCACGTGCCTCGCGGCTCCTCTCTCTTCCTCTCTCCTCCTCTCTCTGCGGCATTAGGTCGAACAGTTGATGGACGTCCATCAACTATTCAACCCGTCGCTTCCACCGGCCATTCAGCCCTGCAGCCACCCACCCCTGACTTGGAGAAGACCATCGAAGGGGACTACGGCCGTGGGGGAGGCGGCACGTGGCCGGCGAGGCCGGGTTTTCAGGCCACGCTCACCCACCCCACTTGGCTTAAAACCGAGTGGGCAAGGGTTTTCGGGGGGCATTTTCACCGAGTTTCTGGCTTCCTCTCCAAGCATTCTTGGTGTCCTCTTGAAGCTGGTGACTCCTTCTTCCAAACGCCCCCGACCTCCGCCGCCGTCTCGCCGCGTGCCGTCGGAAACAGCCAGTTGCAGGAGGCTTCGCGGCCAGTCGTCCGGGAACTTTTCTGGAAAAAGCCAAAACCGTGTGCGAGCAGCCGACTTCACGGAGCCGCCCCGCCGTGCTCCGGCAGCCCCAGGCCGAGCCACCACCGCCGTTCGAACCGTCGTGATGCAGGCTTCCTGATTCGACCAACACCAAGCTCTGGCGAGACCCCAAGCCGACGCACGGAGGCGAGTTCCGAGCCCCCACGACCAGCCGGAAAACCGCAGCAAAAGGGGGAGAAAACCGCAAGGAAAGGGGTCCGGTCCGTGACCCAGTCGATCCGATCCGTGACCCAGCCACGACCCGATCCGTGACCCAGCTGAACCGGTCAGTGACCTAGCCGATCCGATCCCTAACCCGTGCTCCGATTGATCCGTCCGATCCGTGCACCGATCCGGGCCGATCCGTGCACGACCCGTGCCTGATCCGTCCGATCCGTGCACCGATCCGAGCCGATCCATGCACGACCCATGCCTGATCCGTCCGATCCGTGCATGACCCGTGCCTGATCCGTCCGATCCGTGCACCGATCCGAGCCGATCCGTGCACGACCCGTGCCTGATCCGTCCGATCTGTGTACCGATCCGAGCCGACCCGTGCCTGATCCGTTCGACCCGTGGACTGATCAGGTCAGCAGAGGAGGAACCAGGCCACTGACCAGGCCCAACCCGGTCCGGCCCGGCCAGCAGCCCCACGGGCCCAACTCGTGGGCTCGACCCGTGAGAACCAGCCCGACCCAATTTTAGGCCTAGTCTTCAGCTTAGGCCCACTCAGCCGGCCCGGAGGAAAGGAAAAGAAGGCCCGACTCGAAAAGAAAAAAAAAAAGAGAAAACCGGAGGAGGAGCTTCAGCAGCAGGCTTGTTGGGACACTCTCCAAGTGAGTGGATCCTAACCTTTTATTAGGCGCATCTCCGTTTTAGTAGATTTAGCGGGTATTAGCACGATTAGAACGGCTAGGGCGATTCGGGTGGGTTCAAGCATAAATTGTAAATTGTGTAGACTTGGGTTCCATGCTTGATTAATTATTAGCCTAGTCGAATAGATGGATGCTCGTTTGGACCACGACTAGTGGTCGGGCCAACTTGTATTGGTCAAGGGTGTCCCTTCTCGCGAAATTACGAGAACACACTCGTGCTCAGTTCAAACTGGGAGTAGTCCGGTCGAATCCCTCGCAATTCTGCAATTGGGATTGGGACTTACTCGAACTGGCAGCTTGGGTGTTTGAGTAGTATTTACACTTCTTTACCGCTTTATATTATAGTTTAATTTATCATTAATGTTATTCACTTAGAGGAATTTAAATTATGTTTTTCCCCGCTTAATTAATTAGTTTAAATTTTATAGCTTACTCCGTAATTTCAGTCGTGCCTATTTAATTTAGATTGCAATTTATTTACTTTCTCGCTTATTCATGTGGTTGAGTTAGACGGTACCCCGTGACCTGGCTTAGGCACCCCATTTGGTTGTCGACTAGTGGAGAGTAGTATACTCCAATTGTGGGGCCATGGGATGTGAGACTAGAGGTAGGTATTACCTAGTCCTGTCTGATATTGCCTGGAGACTGAGAAGGGATGGGACGTTTCAGGGACCCTAGGACGGGGCTGTTCCTAATCTAGGGTTATGGTTTGCTCACTGAGACCGTGGAATCTCACCCCACCACCCCACCACACCAGGACCTCAGAATGGACACGGACAGCTCTGACTCGGAGGACATGGTGGTGGAGGACCATCTTATGGAGTGGCCTTCCGAGGAGGAGGAAGCTCAGGACCAGCAGGTGCCGGACCCTCAGGATCAGGAGGAGGATTGGGACCAGGAGCTGGAGCGACTGCTGGAGATGGAGGACCCGGGGTCCGATGAGGACCTGGAGGACGTCGGGGGATACTTGCCGCCGGACATCCCCTTCGACCCGGATGAGTTACCAGAGGACGAGGAGGAGTACGAATTAGGAGTGATACCTGAGGCCCCTCAGAGCATGGGAGAGATCATAGACACGGATATCCAGGAAGACGGGTTGATCGTCGAATTCCACCGGGAAACGGGGTGGATCTGGAGCACTAGGAGGGATATTTGGTACCCTCACCAGCACATCAAGGTCTACTCAGGGTTCCAGGAAACCGAACTAGAACTTTTACACGAGAGGTGTGAGGTGCCACAAGGGGGCTACCTGTCGGACTTTGAAGACCCCGACGGAGAGGACGATTCAGAGGACGGCACGGTAATCAACGAGAAGCCTTAATGCGAGAGGACTTGGCCCAAGCCCCCGACCACTCCTTAGGATAGCCTTAGTCTTCCCTAACTTAGACCGCGACTTTTGCGTGTATAGCTGAGCGGTGCTAGTGTACGTAGGTTTTGTATGACTCCCTTTTTGGACCACTCCCCTCTCCCGTACTTGTGATGTGTACCTCTTTTTGAAGAACCTTCTGGTATTAGAACTGACGGCAACTATGGATTGTAAAATTGATGTTTATGGGATGGAAGACGTTTCCTTAAAAGTGTTGTATTTATTTGGATCCTGAAGTAATTGCTATGACCCCGAAACCGGGGCGTGACAATATATGATGTAATTGAGTTCTGAACATTTTAATTGAATTAATTTAGTCCTAATTCTTTGAAAAAAAATTGTAATCAAGTCTTCCCGGCCAAGTTTTACATTATTTATCCAACGTGGCAGTCCATTCATGTCACGCCCCGATTCTTAGGGGTCGTAGCAAAACCCTTAGGATCCCAATGATAACACCTCATCCAAGGAACAAGAACTTCACTTTCAATAAGATCATCAAGTCATCAACAAAATACAAAAGTGGAAACGTCGGGGAGATGAACCTTAAACAGCAACCTAGGACAACGTCGCTCAGCTGTACAGACAAAAGTCGCGACAAGAAAGTAGAAGTAAGTCCTAGCCCTAAGGAGTCTTCGCTGGCGGCTTAGGCCAGGTACGGACGGCAGAGGGCTTCGGGTTGATCACGGTACCTCCATCAGAATCATCGTCTCCCGAAGGGTCTTCGAACTCGGATAGGTAGCCCCCTTGGGCACTTCACACTCCTCGGATACTAGCTATAGGTTGGTCTCATCACGACCGGCGTAGACACAGAGATGCGTATGGGGGTACCAGATACGGCGTCTAGCGTTCCAGATCCAACCCGTGCTGCGCTGATGCTCTAACAAAAATCCCTCCCCTGATCTTATCCTATCTATGACGACTCCTTCTTCTCCCTGGGGCGCAGGTAGGACTGCCACTTCTTCCTCCTCGTCCTCTGGTAACTCATCGGGATCAAAGGGGATATCCGGCGACAAGTATCCCCCGACATCCTTCAGGTCCTCATCGGGCCCCGGGTCTTCCATCTCCAGTAGTCGATCCAGCTCCTGGTCCCAATCCTTCTCCTGGTCCTAAGGGTCCGGCACCTGCTGATCCTAAGCCTCCTCCTCCTCAGAAGGCCAATCCATAAGGTGGTCCTCCACCACCATGTCCTCCGAGTCGGAGCTGCCCGTGTCCATGTTGGGGTCCTGGGATGGTGGGGTGGTAGGGTGAGATTCAACTATCTTAGTGAACGAACCCTAATCTTAAACTAGGAATACCCCTGTCCTAGGGTCCCTGATCGTCCCTCCCAACTCTCGATCTCTATCAATCTGGCGTCTCCAAGGCTGAGCATTGAACCTTGCATCCCAACCCCGGTTACCGTAGGAACACTCCACCCGAACCAAGTTTTAGGTCTTTCAGTCTCTAACCACTGGTTCCCAAGGTTACTAACGGGCCTTAAGGGGACTTAGGGTCTTTCAGGGGACGGTCTGCTAACTTGGTGAGGAAGTCTAAATAATACCAAGTGCGAAAATAAAGATAGAACTAGTAAATTAAAGGTAAATCTGGACTAAATAATTAAAAGCAAGTATAAACTAGTTAAGTAGATAATTACATTCAATTCTAAATTAACTAAAAAATAATTAAATGCGGAATTAGAATAATTAATCGAATACTTAATTTTCAAGAATCAACTAATTAAATGAGTAAATAAATGCGCAGTCAAAATAACAATTAACTAAAGGTAATTAAAATAAGGACAGACTTAAGCATATGAATCCAACAAATCTCGCGGTGTCCGACCACACCACCCTTAACCCGAGAGGTCTGACCCCTCGCGGGCCTCGAGAACATACGAGGGCATTTCTCGTATCGCGTGTAATGCCAAACCCTAATCAGAACTAAACCATCAAGGTTTATCGACCAGTGACTAGCTAAACGCGACTAGTCAAGTAAGACTAATAGTCTAATTAATCAACACTTAAGCTAAGCAATTACCAATTCTAGCCGTTCTACTCACCCTAGCCGTTCTACCCGATTTCTACTAAAACAGTAAGTACGCCTAATAAAAAGTTCGAATCCACTCACTTGGGGAGTGTTCCAACAAACTTGCTGCTGAACTTCCTCTCCCTGGACTCCAAGGAAATTTTTTTTTTTCGGGCCGGGCCTTCTTTTCCTTTCCTCCAGGCCGACCGAGTGGGCCTGAGCTGTTGACTAGGCCTGAAAGTGGGCTGGGCTGGCTTTCACAGGTCGGGCCCACGAGTTGGGCCCGCGGGGCTGCTGGCTGGGCTGGGCTGGGCCTTCGGGCCTGGCTGTTGGGCTTGGTCAGCGGCCCGGTTCCTTCTCTGCTGGCCTGGTCAGCGGCCTGGTTCGGTCCACGGGTTGGACGGATCGGGCACGGGTCGTGCACGGGTCGGCTCGGATTGGTGCACGGATCGGACGGATCGATCGGGGCGCGGATCAGGGATCGGATCGGCTGGGTCAAGGATCGGATCGTTGCTGGTTCACGGATCAGATCATGGCTGGTTCACGGATCGGATCAGCTGGGTCACGAACCGGATTGTGGCCCCTTCCTCACGATTTTTCTGGGTTGCAGGCTAGTTGCGAAGCCTCCTGCAACTGACTGTTTCCGGCGGCACACGGCGAGACGGCGGCGGAGGTTGGGGGCGTTTGGAAGAGAAAGTCACCAGCTTCAAGAGGGCACCAAGAACGCTCGGAGAGGAGGCCAGAAACTCGGTGAAACGCACCCCCGAAAACCCTTTCCCGCTCGGTTTATACCGAGCGAGAGTGGGTGAGGGTGGCCGGAAAATCCGGCCTTGCCGGCCACGTGCCGCCTCGCCAGGGGCGGCCGTCCCCTCCAGCTGTCCCCTTGGCCTGTGCGGTGGGTGGCTGCAGGCTGGCCTTGGTCGCAGGAGTGACAGGGTGAGCAGTTGATGGACGCCTATCAACTGTTCGGTGAAAGTCCCAAGAGAGAAGGAGAGAGGAAAAGAGAGGGGGGGCGCGGGGCACGTGCTGGGCACGTGCCGCCGGGTCCGACCTGGTCGGACTGGCGGTTCGTCCGATCCGGCCGGTCTGCTCCGGTCTGGGGATTTTTTTTTAATATATTTTAAAGTCCGAAAATTTGGAAAATTGCTTTTAAAATTCTAAAAATTTTCAGGAAAAATCCCAAAAATTCACAAATTGGAATTTAAGACATTTTTAGGCCCAAATAGGATTTAAACTCCAATTTTCATTGATTTCCTGATTTTTCCAAAATTCGCGAAATACCGGGGAAATTGTCCAATTTCCCGAAAAATCCCAAACGAGCCAAAAATCGCGGACCGGACCGAAGCGCGGTCATTACAATCTACCCCCCTTAAGAAATTTTGTCCCCGAAATTTGCTGCTTCCAAGCCTTCAAACAATTGAGGGTGTTTTTGTCTCATGAGCTCCTCGCTTTCCCAAGTAGCGCTCTCGGAGCCATGATGTTGCCAAACGACCTTGACCAGTGGCGTGACTTTGTTCCAAAGCCTCCACTCCTTTTGGTCTTCAATTCTGACTGGTCTTTCTACGTAAGACATCTGCTCATCCAGTTCAAGATCTTCGTAACTTAACACATGCGAAGGATCAGGCTCGTACTTCCTTAGCATGGAAACATGGAAAACATTGCGAATCTGCTCCAAGTTCGGTGGTAGAGCTAGTCGATAAGCTGCTGGTCCTATCTTTTCCAAAATCTCGAAAGGTCCCACAAATCTAGGACTTAGTTTTCCCTTTTCTCCAAAACGAGATATCCCTTTCTTAGGTGACACTTTTAAGAAAACGTGTTCTCCTTCCTGGAATTCCAGGGGTCTACGCCTTCGATCTGCATAACTCTTTTGTCGACTCTGAGCCGTTTTCAACCTTTGTCTGATTAGTTTCACTGCATCCTGCGATTGCTGTACCAACTCGGGTCCCAAAATTTGTCGTTCTCCGACTTCGTCCCAACACACGGGAGTCCTGCAGGCTCGTCCATACAGGGCTTCGAAGGGTGCCATCCCTATGCTCTGCTGGAAGCTATTGTTGTAGGCGAACTCTACCAAGGGTAAACTATCCTCCCAACCCCCTTTAAAATCTAGGACACATGCCCTGAGCATGTCTTCTAGAGTTTGGATGGTCCGCTCGGACTGTCCATCAGTCTGGGGGTGGAAAGCCGTGTTGTATTGTAATTTTGTATCCAAGGCTACTTGCAGACTCTTCCAAAAAGATGCGGTGAATCTTGGATCACAGTCAGAGGTGATGGTTACCGGTATTCCATGCAGTCTGACTATCTGGGCCACATATAAGTCTGCTAACCGATCCAAGGGAAGGTCCTTACGTACTGCTAGGAAGTGAGCAGATTTGGTCAGTCTGTCCACTATGACCCAAATCATGTCATGACCCTTCTGACTTCTTGGCAACCTAGTCACGAAATCCATCGTGATATGCTCCCATTTCCATTCTGGGATTTCCAAAGGGTTCAGAAGGCCTCCAGGTTTATAGTGTTGTGCCTTCACTCGTTGGCAGGTCAGACACTTGGCTACGAACCTTGCCACGTCTGTTTTCATTCCTTCCCACCAGTAGTGGGGCCTTAGATTCTGATACATCTTGGTGTTACCCGGATGGACACTGTACTTACTTTGATATGCTTCGGACAAGATTTCATTCCTTAAATCAGGATTGTTAGGCACACATAGCCTCCCTTGAAAACTTAGGACTCCGTCCTCTGAGACCTGGAAACCAGGTTTCCTTAGTTCCTCTTCGGTTTGTAAGATGTCCATTAAGGGGGGATCCGAAGATTGTAGATCTCTAATCTCGGTCCTGATTTGAGGTTCTATCCTTAAGGTGGCCAGCAAACATGTCAGGTTTCCAACCTCAAACTTGAACTCTGAGTTTTGCACTTTCTCATACAGTTGCCATTCCTTGGCCAGTAGTGAAGTCAACGAGGACTTGCGACTAAGCGCGTCTGCCATGCGATTTGCTTTTCCTGGGTGGTATAGAATTTCGCAATCGTAGTCCTTCAGAAGTTCCATCCATCTCCGCTATCTCATGTTTAGCTCCTTCTGAGAGAACAGGTACTTGAGACTCTGATGGTCCGTAAAAATCGGGAACTTTTCTCCGCACAGATAGTGCCTCCAAATTTTGAGCGCGAAAATCACCGCGGCTAACTCCAGATCATGCGTCGGATAGTTCTGCTCATGAGGCTTCAGTTGTCTTGATGCGTACGCTACAACTCGTCCGTGTTGCATCAAAACACAACCCAGACCTTGATACGACGCGTCACTATAGACCTCATAACCGTCTGGTCCTGAAGGAATGGTCAAGACTGGTGCTATGGTCAACTTCCCTTTTAGTGCTTGAAAGCTCCTCTCGCACTTTTCTGTCCATTCGAACTTCTTATCCTTTTTCAGTAAGCTTGTCAAGGGCAGGGATAGACTCGAAAATTTCTCTACAAACCTTCGGTAGTATCCCGCCAGACCTAGGAAGCTACGAACTTCCGTCACTGTCGTAGGTCTCGGCCAGTCCATCACCGCCTCAATCTTTGCAGGGTCTACAGAGATTCCGTCTCCCGAGATCACATGTCCCAAAAAGGCTACGCGGTCTAGCCAAAACTCACACTTACAGAACTTCGCGTAGAGTGCATGTCCTCGTAGTACTGCAAGTACTATCCTTAGGTGCTGCTCATGTTCTGCTGGACTCTTTGAGTAGATTAGTATGTCGTCGATGAAGACTATGACGAACCTGTCCAAGTACTCCCTGAACACCCTGTTCATCAAATCCATGAAGGCAGCTGGAGCATTGGTCAACCCAAATGGCATCACTGTGAACTCGTAATGTCCATAGCGAGTTCGAAAGGCGCTCTTCGGGATATCCTCCTCCTTGATCCTCAACTGGTGATACCCCGTCCTCAGGTCAATCTTTGAGAAGACCTTAGCCCCTTGTAACTGATCAAATAGATCATCAATCCTGGGTAGCGGGTATCTATTCTTGACTGTCACCTTGTTCAGTTGTCTGTAGTCAATGCAAAGTCTTAAGGATCTATCCTTTTTCTTTACAAAGAGGACCGGCGCACCCCATGGTGACGCACTTGGGCGGATGAATCCTTTATCCAGTAGTTCTTGCATTTGCACCTTCAACTCCTTTAATTCGGAGAGTGACATCCGATAGGGGGCCTTGGAAATTGGCTCCGTTCCAGAAGGAACTTTAATAACAAACTCCACTTCTCTCTCTGGGGGCAACCCAGGTAGTTCTTCGGGAAAAACGTCAGGGAACTCCCGAACTACAACGATCTCCTCCAACACTGGTCCTTCGACCGTCGTGTCAACAACGCTAGCTAGATAGCCTTGACAGCCATCCTCTAACAACCGCGTCGCTTCCAAGGAAGAGATGATTGCGGTTGAAGGTCCTCCGTGACTTCTGAGGAACTCGTAACGTGAGTCCTCAGACAGGCAGAACCTCACAAGTTTCCTAGAACAGTTCACCGTAGCTTTCTGTCTAGTCAACCAATCCATGCTAATAATAACAACATAATCACGCAAATCTAGGATCGCTAGATCAATCAAACTTTTAACTCCGCTAAGCTCTATTTCACAGCCCTTACACCCATTAACGGACAGCATACTAACATGCAGAGGTGTCGAGACATTCAAAACAACGGCTAAGGGTTCCACATGCAACCCTACTAACTCCACAAAACGCTCAGCGACAAATGAGTGGGTAGCCCCCGTGTCGAACAAGGCATAAGCAGGACTGCGGTGTAAGGAGAGGGTACCTGTTATGACTCCTCCCGAGTTCTGTGCTTCATGCCTAGTCACCGCATAGACTCTTCCCTACGCCGAGGGTCGGTCCATCAAAAGAGGCGGCGCAACCAGCTGCCCGACCTGTTGCTAAGGCTGCGCCCTTAGCATGCGCTGGGGGCAATCACGGACCATGTGGCCCAGCTGGCCACATCCGAAGCATCCTTCGCTCCTCGGGGGACAAGGTCCCAATTGGTGGGTCTTCCCACACTGTTGGCACCAATTCTCTTGACGAAAAGGGGGTTTCCTAACTCCCCCGTTCCTTACTGTTGTGAAGGGCTTCTTTGACCCTGCTGCCAGCTTCTTCCCCTGCCGGAAGTTGTTGGTATTCCTACCCCCGAACGGTCGCGATCCAGACGCAGCTGCTCTTTCATTTAGGTCCTTTTCGACCAACTGAGCCCTTGTGAACACCTCCTTATAATCTCGCAGATTAAAGGGTGCAAGCTGAGATTTGATTTCGGGTTTCAGCCCTTCCCGAAATCTCTTCACCCTGTCCACTGGATCCTCGATCAATTTCTTGCCATACTTGGCCAGGGCGGTATACTACGCCTCATACTCCAGCACTGTCAAGTTATTCTACCGTAATCTCTAAAACTCGACGAGCTTCATATCCCTCGCTGCTTCAGGGAAAAACTGTTCGTTGAAAGCCTCGACGAAACCCTCCCAGCTAGGTACTGCACCTCCAGGAAAGGCGATACCTCTAGTGACTTTCCACCAATGACTGGCATTCCCTTGCAGTTGATACACCGTAAAGGTCACTCGATCTTCGTCAGAACATTCCATGACCTCGAAGATCTTTTCAAGCTCCAGCAGCCATTCCTCTGCTGCTACAGGGTCTCCCATCCCTGTGAAAACTGGGGGTTTCATCTTTAGGAACTGCGCGACCTGTCTCTATTTTCTCCTCTCCCCATTAGCGCCACCAGCTAAGGGAGCAGGGACCAGGGCTTCCACTTCCCATTCGTCGGCTATTACCGCGGGTCCTTGAGCCACAGCAGCATTCTCATTCTGCATGGCACTATAGCGGCATTTACCGCAGCTACGATAGCGGCTTCCTGGTTTCTCGCTTGCTGGCGGACCTCGTCCCGTAGATCCTCTACCGTTCTCGCGAGTCCTTCTACACGGAGATCTGCTTGGGGTTCATCCTCCCTTACCCCGAAGCGACCAATCGTCGCCCTTCTGCGCGGGGGTCTCCCCGGTCTGACCATCTGGTCTTCCTGTTACAGCATCACAATGCTTCCATCACTCCTTGAGGAATTCAACAAGGGTAAGCACAGTGGCTAGATCCACAGAGACAAGATCATTTTAAACGCCCTATTGACCTCAAAAGGAGACATAGTAACACAAGTAGGCACGGTGTTGGAAACCAGCATCAACACCCGGTGTTGGAAACCATCATCAACACCCGTCCTAACCCGTAGGACAACACCACCCCACGGGTCCAGTCGAAACCTCGTCAGGAATTCGACTACAGTGCATCAGTGGCCACCCTCACTCGGTGCCAGGCACTTTCGCCATGCAGGTGGTGACAGAACCCACACCCTCACAGGGTGATCATTGTCACGACAGCAGAGGCCCAGCCTCGCCACGCCGATCAACGGCCACGTGCTCTCCGGCACCACAAGTCCAGATTCGATTTTGCTGCACACGTTCTAGACCATGCCAACTCAGCTAAACCAGACGTCACGTCACACGTCTGATCTCGTCCTGTGCGTCCCATACCGCCCAGGTCGAGTCGGACGTAGACCAAGCCCTATGGTCTCTAGTCAATGTCCGGCCTTACTGCACACGTCCCATACCGTGCCAACGCAGCTAAACAATTGACACCAAACTCAAGGTTAAGTGGGGTCTTGAGCTAATCTCGGTCTGGTCTTTAGGTTTAACTAAGGTCCTGCGTCCAGACGTCTTATCCCAATACGTCCAGTCATTCACTCCTTATCACTCCAAGAAGGTAACCTTTCCGTGGTTACTAACCTTTGCTCTGATAGCAAGCTGTCACGCCCCGATTCTTAGGGGTCGTAGCAAAACCCTTAGGATCCCAATGATAACACCTCATCTAAGGAACAAGAACTTCACTTTCAATAAGATCATCAAGTCATCAACAAAATACAAAAGTGGAAACGTCGGGAGATGAACCCTAAACAGCAACCTAGGACAACGTCGCTCAGCTGTACAGACAAAAGTCGCGACAGGAAAGTAGAAGTAAGTCCTAGCCCTAAGGAGTCTCCGCCGGCGGCTTAGGCCAGGTACGGACGGCAGAGGGCTTCGGGTTGATCACGGTACCTCCATCAGAATCATCGTCTCCCAAAGGGTCTTCGAACTCGGATAGGTAGCCCCCTTGGGGCACTTCGCACTCCTCGGATACTAGCTCTAGGTCGGTCTCATCACGACCGGCGTAGACACAGAGATGCGTATGGGGGTACCAGATACGGCGTCTAGCGTTTCAGATCCAACCCGTGCTGCGCTGATGCTCTAACATAAATCCCTCCCCTGATCTTATCCTATCTATGACGACTCCTTCTTCTCCTTAGGGCGCAGGTGGGACCGCCACTTCTTCCTCCTCGTCCTCTGGTAACTCATCGGGATCAAAGGGGATATCCGGCGACAAGTATCCCCCGACGTCCTCCAGGTCCTCATCGGGCCCCGGGTCTTCCATCTCCAGTAGTCGATCCAGCTCCTGGTCCCAGCCCTCCTCCTGGGGGTCCGGCACCTGTTGATCCTGAGCCTCCTCCTCCTCGAAAGGCCAATCCATAAGGTGGTCCTCCACCACCATGTCCTCTGAGTCGGAGCTGCCCGTGTCCATGCTGGGGTCCTAGGATGGTGGGGTGGTGGGGTGAGATTCAACTATCTCAGTGAACGAACCCTAACCTTAAACTAGGAATACCCCTGTCTTAGGGTCCCTAATCGTCCCTCCCAACTCTCGGTCTCTATCAATCTGGCGTCTCCAAGGCTGAGCATTGAACCTCGCATCCCAACCCTAGTTACCGTAGGAACACTCCACCTGAACCAAGCTTTAGGTCTTTTAGTCTCTAACCACTGGTTCCCAAGGTTACTAGCGGGCCCTAAGGGGACTTAGGGTCTTTCAGGGGACGGTCTGCTAACTTGGTGAGGAAGTCTAAATAATACCAAGTGCGAAAATAACGATAGAACTAGTAAATTAAAGGTGAATCTGGACTAAATAATTAAAAGCAAGTATAAACTAGTTAAGTAGATAATTACATTCAATTCTAAATTAACTAAACAATAATTAAATGCGAAATTAGAATAATTAATTTTCAAGACTCAACTAATTAAATGAGTAAATAAATGCGCAGTCAAAATAACAATTAACTAAAGGTAATTAAAATAAGGACAGACTTAAGCATATGAATCCAACAAATCTCGCGGTGTCCGACCACACCACCCTTAACCCGAGAGGTCTGACCCCTCACGGGCCTCGAGAACATACGAGGGCATTTCTCGTATCGCGTGTAATACCAAACCCTAATCAGAACTAAACCATCAAGGTTTATCGACCAGTGACTAGCTAAACGCGACTAGTCAAGTAAGACTAATAGTCTAATTAATCAACACTTAAGCTAAGCAATTACCAATTCTAGCTGTTCTACTCGCCCTAGCCGTTCTACCCGATTTCTACTAAAACAGTAAGTACGCCTAATAAAAAGTTCGAATCCACTCACTTGGGGAGTGTTCCAACAAGCTTGCTGCTGAAGTTCCTCTTCCTGGACTCCAAGGAAATTTTTTTTTTGGGCCGAGCCTTCTTTTCCTTTCCTCCAGGCCGACCGAGTGGGCCTGAGCTGTTGACTAGGCCTGAAAGTGGGCCGGGCTGGCTTTCACAGGTCGGGCCCACGAGCTGGGCCCGCGGGGCTACTGGTTGGGCCGGGCTGGGCCTTCAGGCCTGGCTGTTGGGCCTGGTCAGCGGCCCGGTTCCTTCTCTACTGGCCTGGTCGGCGGCCTGGTTCGGTCCACGAGTCGGACGGATCGGGCACGGGTCGGCTCGGATCGGTGCACGGATCGAACGGATAGATCGGGGCACGGATTAGGGATCGGATTAGCTGGGTCACGAACCGGATCGTGGCCCCTTCCTCATGATTTTTCTAGGTTGCAGGCTAGTTGCGAAGCCTCCTACAACTGACTGTTTCCGGCGACACATGGCGAGACGGCGGCGGAGGTTGGGGGAGTTTGGAAGAGGAAGTCACCAGCTTCAAGAGGGCACCAAGAACGCTCGGAGAGGAGGCTAGAAACTCGGTGAAACGCACCCCCGAAAACCCTTGCCCGCTCGGTTTATACGGAGCGGGAGTGGGTGAGGGTGGCCGGAAAATCCGGCCTTGCCGGCCACGTGCCGCCTCGCCAGGGGCGGCCGTCCCCTCCGGCTGTCCCCTCGGCCTGTGCGGTGGGTGGCTGCAGGCTGGCCTTGGTCGCAGGAGGGACAGGGTGAGCAGTTGATGGACGCCCATCAACTGTTCGGTGAAAGTCCCAAGAGAGAAGGAGAGAGGAAGAGAGAGGGGGGGCGTGGGGCACGTGCTGGGCACGTGCCGCCCGGTCTGACCTGGTCGGACCGGCGGTTTGTCCTGTCCGGCTGGTCTGCTCCGGTCTAGGGATTTTTTTTTTAATATATTTTAAAGTCCGAAAATTTGGAAAATTGCTTTTAAAATTCTAAAAATTTTCAGGAAAAATCCCAAAAATTCACAAATTGTAATTTAAGACATTTTTGGGCCCAAATAGGATTTAAACTCCAATTTTCATTGATTTCCTGATTTTTCCAAAATTCGCGAAATACCGGGGAAATTGTCCAATTTCCCGAAAAATCCCAAACGAGCCAAAAATCGCGGACCGGACCGAAGCGCGGTCATTACATATTTGATTGTCCTATCTGTAACGGTGATGATGTGATATGGACTAAAATTACATGAAACAACGTTGTTTTTGCTCAGATAAATAGCAAGGTTGCTTGGACGAGGGGCTAAAGCCCCAAATCACCAATTTCTTACACCAAATGATTGACTTAAACAATGATTCGATGGTGCGCGGAGTCTTGCGATCGAGTACAGGCAATCCGTGACCCAATCGACCAACTGCAGAATACAGAAGCAACGCCACTCGTCTGAAACAAAGGCTACCTCACGAGTACACCAAAACAGACTCGTTACAAAACTGATTGCCAATGGATCCCCATTTTTTTCTTAACAATGACAAACTTGGTTTATCATTAATCCATTAGTTTATTTCCACATTGTAGCAAAAATAAATTGTGTGTGATGCTGAGAAAATCACCAAAAGAGTCCTAACTTTATCGTAATTATGTAAGTTCAGTTCACAACATTTTCTTCTCTGTTGATTGAGTTTCAAGCCTTTGGTATTTGTGTCAATTAGATCTATCAAAAAAATTAATTTAAAATTGCTGACATGGCATTGGCCAATCGACATGGTGTTGATGTGAATTTCAAATAATATTTTCATATTTTTTTTTCAAATTTTGACTTTCTTTTTCTTTTCCTTTCCATTTCTTATCTTTCTCTTTCGCTTTTTTTCCTCCCTTCCTTCTTTCTCTAGCTAGTTGCTATGATCTGGTGACCAACTAGAGGTCAAGACAAGCATTGTTCATCGCTAGTGAGGGTGAGTTTCACTAGTCATTGGCAGGGCTTGATCTCGTTTAGGGATGGCGATGTCAAGCCTTGCCAGCCCCTCGACAATGGGCAAGTGATGCAAGTAACTCAAGAAGGAGTGTTGAACAAAGAGTGAGGACTTCATTTGCAACTATCTCGCAGTCATACCAAAACTAGCTCAACCTACTAACCTTTGTCACTAGAGCCACCTCCAACTATTCTACCTCCAACTAGTTCTACTCACAAGGGGCTAGTAAGGCTTCACCTTGCTTCATCTCATTGTTGCTAGTTAACGTTGAGCTTTGCCATGGCTAGACGAGGTAGTCCTTTGTCAGATCTAGCGAGGTCGAGCCTCACTTGGCTAGGTAAGGCTAACCACCTTATCCAATAATAGTGAGGTAAGCCTCGCTAGGATGGGAGATGCTCACCCTCACTAGTGGCTGATAAGGGCGAGCTTCACTAGAGGTCAACAAGATCAAGAGGTGGGTGATGCTTGCCCTCACCAATGGCCGGAGAGGTGAGCTTTGCTAGAGGCCACCAAGGTTGACCTCACTAGCCCTTGCCTCTAGCCAATCGCCATCATCCAATGATCGGCTGAAGGAGGAAGGAAGTGAAGGAAAAAAGAAAAAGAGGAAAATAAATAAATATTTCAAAAAATATTAAAATAATATATAAAATTATTCACGTTAGTGTCGACCACACCATAAAGGACAGCTGGGGTCCATGTTAGCAATTTTTTTATTATCAAAATTCACCAAATGAATTTAATGAGCACAAATACAAGAGGTTGTGGACTCAAATGACTAAAAAAAATTTATGACTAAATTGGTACAATTGTAATAGGTTCATGACTTCTTTGGTAATTTTCCAATGTGATGCTCCTTATGCTAAGCTATTTACGAGTGAAGACTCTTTCGTGCTTTTTTTCTTTTCATTTTATAAAACATATTTATGAAGGGTGGACTAAAGGACACCCCATTATCTAAATTCTCCTCAAGTCGTCGCATCTTCCGAGCCAGAGCAACGTCCATAGCTTTGTTCCACTTTCCGAGCCCTATCAGACATGAAAAAACACGTGGACTCCATTTTTTCTTGAATGGTTCGATTATGGGATTGCGATAATAATGGATTGCTGCTTTCTTCGAAAGTATGGCTTTAATAAGGATGTCAGGAAGCAAAAGTATAGACGGGGAGCACCGATAATAAGGCTCTTCAACTTTTTTTTCTTTTTCTCCTTTAATTCTTTACATTGCGTAACGAATATTATCATCAAATAAAACGCAGGTCGATTAATGCTAGACAGGATGCGCCGAGGACATTTTGGTCATTGTACTACAAAGGATGCGATTTATGCTAATTTGGGTGCCTAGATAACCCCACCCAATGGCATAAACATACAAAATTCATGCTAATTTGGAAGATCTTCCTAATTATTTTTAAAGGTTATGGTGGAAAGGACGGCTCACTGGAGGAACATTTCTCAGTGGAGCATCCAAGACACATTGATGGAGCCACTAGACAATGGATGAAGGATGAGTAGCGGGGAATCACAGCAACCATTTGCTGGAATCATTCTTTAGGTGATAGTTCCATGGCGAAAGTGGAAAGAACAAAAGCATAATTATCAAGTCTCCCAAAGAACACATATTAATCTCATTTTTGCGTGTATAGTTCAATCATGGGATTCGGTGATAAGTCATGCCCGCTTTCTTGGAAATAGTGAATGTTAAGGCTCTTCGTCCTTTTCCTTTTCTCTTCTATTTGCTTTGTGAGCATTCAACATATGCCTTCGATGAATAAGTTCTTACCTGTGGAGGAAAGAATAAGAATTACCAAATAAAGGAGCCAAAAGACAAAATGATGGAGCCACTAGAGAAATGGATACGGAAGAGAAGCGTTGAAATAAAGCAACTTTTTGCTGGAAAAATTCATAATCAACGGCTGAGATCTAGCAATAAAAATCCAACGATTCAGTATTGAAGCTCCAGAATCATTATGTATGTGAGGAACCAGCGTTATCAAAACTAAATTAGTGATGCTTTTTTTGCTCGTCAAGGCTCTTTACCTTTTCTTCGTTCGCCTTTCCGCTTGAGATTCGTAAGGCACATATTTCTTGTGCGCTTATCTGAAAACCCTGTCCTTTTGACTCAGCTGCTTGGCCAGTGAGACTTCGATTTAAGCCATAAAATAAACATCGTCTGGTATAGTTTTACTGGCTGTAATCATCGTTTGAATAACTTCATAGTTCTAAAATGACCGTGTTATTAATTTGTATATTGAATAGCAATTCTTAATAATGAACTACCTATTTACATGCTAGACATGGACTAACTTAGACCCTTGTATCTAGTTAATGTTGACCATTAGTTGAAAATAAGTCTTGAACTTTCATGTATTATGTTTCAAATTTTCATGGATCTGTTGACAGTAAGCTCCTAATATCCTCCATTTAAGTGAGATGAAAAAGGGGGAAAAAAACTCGATCCAAATGGAAATTTTAAAATTTTCTTACCAATCAGAGTAAAATATTATTTTTATTATTATTGGAGAGAACAAGCTTATTTTGCATTTTGTCCCTACTTCTTAAGATAACTACAGTGTTTGCAAATAGCATCTAAGCGAGTAGCATCACAAGTAGTTTGCAAATGCTATTAGCAACGCAGTTAAAATTAGTCTAATTGGCAAGACTCCAAGTAGATTTTCTTTCTGGCTAGTTTTAGGCTACGTAAGCCTTCATAGGCGACAGGCGAACTTGCGCATCGTAGAGAAAGCGACATCCTCAGGAAGATTTTGTTTCCCTTCATAATAAATTTCCATATGAAATTTAGATAATTAGTTATACAATGAACTGAGATCCGTAGATTTTTTTCACATTGACGATATTGAAACTTCTTCAATAAATAACTTGAGCCTTTCCATGCATTGTCTTAACTTATACAAATAATGGACAGACCCGCCGGGCCGGTTGCTACGTTTGAGGTAAAATGGAGAGACTTAGGAAATGATTTCACGTGACCAAGCCTGACCTAGTCCGACCCTACATTTGCCGGTTTCAAGAGTTATCATCAGCACCATTGACCGTACCATGGGGTGCATGATATTTAAAAAATTGGAGTACTCGAAAAGCATGAGTTATTTCAACTCGAACACTATGAAAATAAGAAGAATAGAAATTATCAGCTTCACCTTGGCCATAATTATGGCTTAGGAAAATCTATAACCTTGAGTGAAGGACATTCCATGCTGCCATCAGTGCCAAATTTGGAAGAATTAAAATGTCTTTCTTTTTCTTTTCTTTTTTAAGTGCATGAATCTGGTCATCTGAGTTGAAATGATCTCAATTTTTCTATTATGTGATTTTTATTCGAGACCCAAATTCTTTGATTGCATTCTTTCACACTAATGAATTAGAGTCATTTTTTAGATAAATAAATAAGATTTTATGAATCAAATTGATATACAACCTGACTAAAAATTCAATACAAAAGTTTAAGCCATTATGGTACATATTAATGTGACTCTTTAATAAGGCCCTAACATGCATGCGAAGCCTTGGCCCATCTCAATTATCAAGGTTAGGTTGGAAAGCCATTTTGAAGCCCGCCCGTCAATCGTAGTGGCATGGAATCATATCTTACCATACTTTGGGCACGATTTGTTGCCACCTTTGGACCGCCTCCAACGAAGCAAGAATCAAAGCAATTGTGGAACGAGATTCTGGATTGAATAGACCAATTAGCCTGTCCTCTCAAGGAGATCTTTTTCATTTGAAAACTATGAGTAATGCGTCACGAATCCTTGCCACCCTTTCTACAGCGAAAACATATCCTTCTCTCGTTCTACTACATATATAGTCTAGGTTGAACCGCCCGGGATCTTGAGAAGCACAGAATTTGAGAGATCCTTTCCACATCTTCTGAAGAAACTCTCGGGATTCCTCTATTAATGAAATAAATACTAATTAAGAGTTACAAGTCCATGGCAATAACTTACCGCAGTCAAACAAAAAAAGGAAGAAAACCAGGAAATTTTAAATTATGTAACGTGGATGAGGGATTAGTTCCCACAAAAAGTGCGCTTCAATAAAATTATGGACTAAATTTTATCGTGATTGGTTTAGGACAATTAATTACGCATCCCATGAAGGTATTGATATTATAAGCCACACACACAACCAGAAAAAAAAAAACACACATAATATAAAGGTGCCACAAAGCAAAAGATACTCGACACTAAACCGAGGTGAAAAAAAGGAGCGACGGAGGATGCTGATCTTAACGGACGATGCTCCGAATTGATATGCCGACCGGGGACTACCACCCCATGAAGCGACACGTGGAAGTTGCTTTAGGGAGAAATTTAGGCCGGTTTTCATCTTGAAGAGCTAGCCATCAATTTGCCTATCGAATAAAATCAGTACGCCATCAATTTGGTGTGATTGATATGACTTAACTATATGACTACAAATCTGGTTTTGCTCCCAAACGAAGTTAAGTAATTTCGTGCATCCACCTTATCAGAATTTTTAGCGTTATATCAATTATTGAGATTAGCAAGTGCGTCATAATTTATGTTGAGATAACATATAATTCATGGATGAGTTCAAGTGATTAAGTATATTTGTACCATTCAATTATGTGCCAACCTGAATATGATGATCTGTCCGATATAATGTAACGTCATGTAATGGGTATCGTAAAACTAATTTTTAAGATGCTTTAAGATTATTTAGAAGCCAAGATATAAAAAAGAAAAAAGAAAGAGAGACTTAAATTCCACATTAAGATTCGACCAAAAAAAAAAATTCCACATTAAGAAAAATCTCAATCATCGAATCACCCCCGATCCGTGGAATCTCAACCGGCGACGGCGACTCTGCATCACCCACACGCTATTCAGATCGGGGAAAACCCAGCATCCGCGCAAGCATTCCACATTAGCGGCTCCAGCCCGATGGTTCAGGTGGATTTTTTCCCCAGGCCAAACCGCGAGGGGGTCTCCGAAACGAAGGCGATTAGATTGGGGAGGAATGGAGGAGGTGGGGAAGCGAAATGATAGCGGCAGTGCGGGGGGGGATCTGCATTGGAGGGAGTGGGAAGGAGGAAGGGAGATTAGGGATTCGCAAGCACGTATCGGAGGCAGGAAATGGCGACAATTAGGGCAAAAGGATGAAGCGCTCCCTCTCCTCTGTCTCTTCTTCTTCTTCTTCATTGTCGTCGAAGTTTTCTCTCTTTCCCTCTCTGGCAGTTGATGATAATATATGCATGTATCTCCTACCCAAAAAAGCAGAAAATTATTAATAATATTAATAATAAATAAAGTTAATTGTTTTTCTTTTTAATACCTGAATTATCCAAGCAAATATTTTCATGGCATAAATTTTCTGATAGTAAGCTTATTTCACGATGAATACTCGTCGGATAACGAGGTGTAGAAGGGGGCTAGGCAAAATGGAAATGAGGTTGAAGTAAATAATGTGAACGGTGGAACTCGATTTCGTTCCATTTCCAATTGAGAGGACCTTGAATGGGAGGACCTTGAATCGAAGTAGGAATGAGACTTGAATTTCCATCTCAATTTGAAAGAGGCTGTTCGTGGAATGTGTAGTTTCGAGTGGCTACGACACCGAATAACTTAGAATTATGGAGACTAAAATGGAGGCGGACTAACTCCAAAAGGAGAGAATCCTTGTTGTTAAGCGTGCGGAGCTAGAACATTAAGGCTGCGTTTGGCCGACCGGATAAAAATTAGGATATGATATGTTTTATCCTATCCTGTGTTTGGTAGCTGTCTAGGATAGGATAAGGTCGGATATAAAAGGGATATAAACAAGATAAAATAATCCTAGGGGGAGGGTGGGATAAGATAGGACATGATTTCTTTTATCCGAAACATAAAACCCTTTGCTTTTTTTTTATTTCTCCGTCGTTCACCCACATACAACTCCAACTCCTTTGTTGGGTCTGGGTCAAAGAGTCAGACTGGATTTTCTTGACCATATCTGAAGTCCATTTTTTGAATTAAAAAAATACTAAATAAAAAATAAAATAAACTCAAAAAATATATAAAATTATAAAATTCATTTTCTAAAAAATAAAAAACAATAAATTAGAAAATTAGAAAATAAAATAGTAAAATAGTAAAATAAAGAATGTCTAGGTGGTTGACCATAATTTATTTCATATAGTATTAATTCTATAAGTCTTGAACTAATTTTAGATTTTTCGTTTTGAATAAAAATTTTAAATAATAGCATAAAAAATGAGAAAACACTTGAAAAGTTTTAAACTCGATTAAATAAGCTCTTATTCAAAGTAACGATGTCGAAGTCTTTTTCTTAATAACTCTCCGATTCATATCAACATTTTACGAAAGCGACGAGATATAATTTTCTTTATAAATGTGAATTATTCAAAGATCGTTCGTTCAAGTAATTAATTGTCATTGCATTATTGTAATAGCTGGAAAAAAAAATAATGAACTTTGAACTTTATGCTTTATTCTAATTAGGCATTTGTTTGATTTGATTTGGACGTATAACAAAATGACAATAAATGAAAAACTTGTAAGAGAGAAAAAAAAAATTATGTTTCAAAGTGAATATATTGAAATTGAGGTCATTCTAAAAATGTTTGATTTTGAAGGGGTAACCAAAAGATCGTTTCAAAGGAACGGAAAAAAAAATTCGTAATCATAAGATTTGATAAGAATTTGTTAATTTGAAAAAGATATATTATTTTGGATGATTTTGCGAATATTAAACCTGCAAATTTGTACTTGCCTAATGTTATTATTTTTAAATATATGAATTTAAATTCATAGTTCATCAAATAACAGATTTAATAATATATGAAAATATCTGACTCTAAATCTGTAATTCATCAAACAATAGATTGGATAGGATATGAGGATATCTGATTTTAAATCCGTAGTTTACCAAATAGTGGATGGGATTTGAAGAAATCCATGGATTTTTTATCCTATCCTATCTAGTCCTATCCCGTTCAGAAATCCGAACAACCAAACGTAGCTTAAGTGTTTTAGGGTGTTGGAAAACTGACAAGCCACAACAAAATGAATGGCCAAAAGATTACATAACGATTTTTAGAGTGAATCCTAATTTTCATGTAAAGATGTCATAAGAACATATGAGGTTTGAAAAGTGGATTGACTGTGACAAGAGTTTAATTGCTATGATCAAAGGGAGATTATAGAGGTGAGAGATAGGTATATCAAGGGTGGTTTTCCAAAACATTGTTCCACGATTTTAGGCAGCAATGGTCGCCTTGGATGGAAATTTATCAGCAATCAACAAGAGGTACATGAACCTTGTATTGATATTTGGATTCGTTCATGTTTCGAATTGTTTTGGTATTGCCTAAGCTTCTGGGAGATGAGCAGTTTAATATTCTCATCGATACTTGCTTGGTATAGACAAAAAGGGATCGAGGGAGTGGTAGTGACTAGTGAGGCTGGTACTGGGAGAGATGCTGGAGCTCTTTAGACGGATTGGCATCATCGTCAACCTGAGAGTCTAACGCAAGATAGCAATGAAAACCCTATCCCCTGCAATTCGAGTTTCTTTCTTTTGGTGGTCTGGCTAAAATAAATTAGATAACTTTGGATGTTTTCTGAGGCAATTATGCATAGAAAAGTACACTTACATAGCATAAGGTAACCTCTGTTTTTTTAAGCAAAGAGCACATAACAGAGTACGAGACACTTTCCCCTGTTTTTATTGAGGCAACGTGCTGTACGCACGGAATGACTAGTAGTTTAACGGCTACTGAAAATCCCATCTTGCTTAATTTCTAGACGTACGCTGTGTATGCTTCCGTTTGTGATGTCTTTTTTCTTTTTTTTCTTTTTTACGGTATGTGATGTCGAAGAAGGATCGATGAACAAGACGGTAATATGAACCGACATGTTGTTAGCAAAAGCATCGATATTTTTGTTGTGACGGTCAAGAACTCCGCAATCATCTTCCTCTAGAACATGAAAATGCAAATTAGGCCTCTGCATTTGGTATGTTGTTGGACGCAATACACAATCGATCATCTTCCCCCCAAAATCGATAATTTCAGCCGTTGCCGGCAGAAGAGAAGATCGATTGGAAACTCTTTGTACTGAGACATAAGGGGAGAATCATTTTTGTACTCGATCGGTGGAATTCTCGCGCGTAGATTGGTAAAGAAGCCTCATCTCCACGAATTTCCACACAAATTAACTATGCATTGCCCTAACCTTTCGAATTTAGGCCATTCGTCCGTGGGGAATTAAACGCCCCAAATCGAAACTCTGATCGGTCCTCCAGCCTTCACGCGTGAAAATCTGGGCGGCCTTGTTTTGTGTAGAGCTTGCCGAAGCTCGAAATCATCCAGTTTGCTGCTTCAGGTCCTTACCCTTCTTCGAGAAATTGGTTTTGCTTCATCTGAAACGATGGAGGGCATCCGACAAGGAAAGGTTGGCGCGCTTTCTGCATTACGTTGTTGACTGCATTTCCATTGTTCATCCCTACATGTCTACATGAGCCGTGACTAACCTTTTTGCTGGTGCATTCTCAGCATCAACACCAGGAAAAAAGGATAGACATCTAGATCGACAAAAAAGTGCTTGTCTGTTGTATTCTGACTCCTATATTGAGAAGCCTCTTATACTGAGTGAGTGAGAAATGATTTCACTGCTCATTCGATGCATAAATTTACAGGTACCGCCAGAAAAGAGTTAAATTAGTTGAATGTGCGGATGCTGCAAAATTACCAACATTGTGGGGTCCATTGGCAGCACATTGCTATAGATCAATATTAGATGGAATGGAGCACATGTGGAGCACGACACCGTGGAAGCAAATGGGGAGCTTGGATTGCCCATTGACTCTAGAGAGTACGGAATTGGTGCTCGGGTACTTCTTACTTAAGTCAAAAACTATGCTGATGCTAGGGATCCTGCATAGATTTAGCTTCTGCATGAGGTACCTCACTGTCATTATGATTTTTGGATTCAAAAAGATTTAATAAATCAACATTATTGAACTGAAATTAAATTTAGTTGAATTGCAGTGACTGTTTCAGAAATTGTATATCATTTGTAGGACTACTAGAGGAAGCTGGTGACTAAAGCAGAGCTGCAAATTCTCATTTTAAAAGGACGAGATTTCATTAGTTGAAAGAGTCACTTCATCGTCAAATTTTTCATAGCATTGGACACCTTTGTACTGGTGCTTAACATATTGACTAATGCTGCAGATGTTGCGTGACCTGGGAGTCAGGACGATTAAGCTGATGACGAACAACCCCTCAAAGTATGTGGGGCTTAAGGGTTATGGCTTAACTATTTTTGGGAGAGTCCCTCTAGTAACTCCAATAACGAAGGAGAATAAAAGATACTTGGAGACGAAACGCTCCAAGATGGGGCACATCTATGGTGCGTGTCGCGACCTCCCCGAAGGTGCACCACCTAGGGGTTCGGCTAATGGATTGCTAAACCTAATTTAGCTCGAGCTCTCCCAAGCTCATACCAATTCGCAACTTAGGTTTAAATTCTTAAACATGCAAAATTGAATTCAATTGGAGTCGCCACTAATCTATTTGAGGTGGGTCGATTAGAAACCCATGTAAAATACTGGGAGTAGTATTTTACCCCTACGAACCAAAGATTTTGAATTCGGGGACTTGAGAACCTATTTCTTCTATTTCAAAAATAATTTACAAGCAGTTTGAATTGATTTTATTCCCTAACATGCACGGTGATCACACAGGTGCACAAACAATTATTTAAATGCAATAAATAAAAATGAACTAATGAAATCATTCAACAAAAGGATTTTTTGGGTTTTTCTTTATATGAATGCAATGCATGTAATGCAAAATTAATCCTATATGCAATTATCCTAATGCAATTCTAAATGCAAAGTTATGAATTTCAAAATTATCTAGTGAAACTAATTATCCTATAGCTAAATAACATCTAATTTAGACTAAGAAATAAATTAATCCCTAATTTAAACTAAAACATTATTTTAACTACGGATAATATGTTAAAACATGAAAACTAAACTAATATGTAAATGCATGAAAGTCTAATTCTAATGATATAACCTAACACGCAATGAAATACGAAAATCCTAAATTAACCTAGCCTGCGTGACATGTTAATTAATTAAAGTAATTAAAGACATGCAAAAAGGCATTTTTTTTTAACATTTTTCTTATTTATTTAAATGAAATTCGAAATTAAATAAACTAATTAAAATGTAAAAACCTAATCTAACATGATACCTAAAAATCTAAATGAACATGCATCAAATGGATTTAATTCTAATGCAAATTTGACCTAATAACATGGCTAAAAAAGCAATTCCTAATTAACATGCAAATTATACTCTAAAATGCAACCTAAATATGCTATGCAATATTATCTAAATGCAATTTAATCTAAACATGAAAAATGTAATCCTATCTAACATGCAATTAACGTGAAATGCATTTTTTTTTGGTATTTTTTTTATAATAAAGGAGAACATGACAAGTTAAACAAATAAACCTGATTCTAGAAACAAAACCTAAATTAAACAATGAAAGATCGCCAACACAAATCAATAAATTGATCTTAAGCCTTAAAGATCAAAATATCAATTTTGTCGACTCCCGCATAATTAATTACCTCGTCTAAAGCCTTATAGACGAAATAAAAATTATTTTGCGGTTGAGAATTGGAAATTTATTTCCAATTAATAGACCTACGACTCAAAGCAAAAATGATAACATGAAAGGAATAGCAAACTAACATACTAAAAGACAGCTTTTTATTGCAGAAATTTTTATTATTAAATAACTATAAGCAAAATAATAAAAGAACAAAATAAAATCAAAAGAACCGGGTCAGGCGGCCGAATCGGGTCGGTTCGGCCCACCCGACCCGCGTACGCCCTCCACGTGAGGGGCCTGTCCGCGAGGCAAAAAAACTGGACTGGGCTCGCGAGGGCCTAGTCCAGTTTCTTCTCTTTTTTTCTTTTGCGCGTGGGTCTCCATGCTTCTGTCTCAGCCCATCTAGCCTGCCCCTTTCCCTGTTCATCTTCTTCCTCGGCGAGCGTCCGAGATGCAACGCCATGGACAGCCTGCGACTTGAACTCGACAAAGTCTTGCTCGCGGCGGACGGCGTCGTGGCAAATCAAAGGAGACAGATTCTCCAGCGGCTCCCCAACATCACAAAATCCACACGAGCAGCAAAGATTACACGGAAAAGAAGATGATTTCGCGAGGAATAATCGGTGTAGATGCAACGCAGTGAAGGGGACTTGATTACACGGTTAAAAGCAAACAAGATCTAACCCTAAAATGCAGCGAAACAATGCAAAACGAGGAAGCTTAAGATCACAGCAAGCTTTGGCATTGATTAAACCGGCAAACCCCTTCAATCCGAGAACAAATCATTCAAAAGGGGAAAGCATTGTCATCACAGCTTACCTACGAACAGAGGAAAGCAAGGAAAAACACCAGATAAAGGGTCGACCGAAACTTCTTCTTCCTCCTGCGTGGCCTCTTCTCCTCGGTGTCTCTCCCTCTCTCTCACGTTCTCTCTCCCCGTGCGTGTATATGCCTTTTTTTCAGAAAAAGTCTCCTCTCTCAAGTCCTCCCTTCTCTTGTATGTGCTTTCTCTTTTTAAAGCTGAATAAAGGCCTCCCCCCTTATCACTATACGTCCTTGGACGCTTTAAAGTGGAAGAAAACAAATCTTGGTCAAATCTTTCAAAAAGATTTGACCAGATTTGTTTACCTTGCTCTTATCTTCTTTCCTTTTCTGCTCTTGGACGTCTATATTTAAAAAAAAATCGGTTGAATCTATAAAGATATTGACCAGAATTTTTCCACTTCTTTTTTCTCGAAGTCATCCAATATTTCCATCCCAAAGTTGCTGCTGATAATCTTACCTGAAATGCAAGATACAATGAATATATATTTTAGACCAATAAATGTCAATTTTATATTTTACGTAATTAAATCCATATGCTAAAAATTAGGTATCAACAGTGCGAAAGTCAATGGCCGCTTTGGCAATCTCATAAACAAAAACGGCAAGCCTAGTAGTACCGTTTCTTCTGATCCGGTTATCTCTGACTCATAGGAGCTGCTGGATAGTTTGACTGCTAATGATTTATTATGGGGGTGGGGATACAAGCAAGTTCACCGAAGGATGATGATGACATTTAATTTTATAAGCCCTTAGGTCAAGAGCATTGGGATACCTGCTGACCATGAGTTCTGGTAAATTTATGGCGATTTAGTTTTACAATTATTATAAGATTCATTATTGTTCTGTTGATGTTATTCATCCATTTTGTAAGGAGAAAATGAGAACGACTAGCTTCTTATCTAGACTTAAAGACTAGCTTCTTATCGAGACTTCTTTTTGTGTTATTGATGGATGGCAAGATTTATCCTTTACTTTCCCTGAATATATATACATTGATCTCCGGAGATCATAGCGTTGGCATTCTTCTCTCCTTTAATGTCACCACCTCAACAGTGACAGATATTAGTAGAAGGAATATGCTAAAGTCTCTATTAGATCAACTCTCCACGCTACGTATGAGTTTCATTAGACAAATGTACCCGGAATTTTTGAACGTGCAATTACCCTTTGTGATGTTTACTAGACTCCCAAAAAAATCAGGAAATACATTACCATCAATTACTTGCCGCAGAAAGGTATGCTTTCTCGATCTGATAACAAAACATAGTGAAGCATAGATTTTTCTGTGGCCATACCAAAGTTTACGCCTAAGTCTCGACATTCCTTCTGGAAAATGGAGACTTTTGAGTTCAAAATTATCAATTCTAACAAGCTAGAACACACGGAGATCTCCTTCCTATAGATAATTTCCTCTCTGAAATGCGCCTCAACCTGTGAAGAGCTTTCCCGAGCCATGATGTGGGAGGTACAGGAACTTCACTGGCCATGATCCGTCCAAAAATTTGAGTTGCAGTTTGCATTCTTCCATGGATGCGTCCCTTTGAAGCCCGCCTCGGACAGTCTGCAGAATTGATTTTTGATCAACCGATGATCCATGACCAAGTACATAAAAGTTACGATGACCAACGCAAGAAATGTTAAGCAGACCCGTGTATAATCGCATAGGCAAACCCGAATGTTACAGGAATACAATGGCACCTTAAAAGAAGATAAAAATATTTCATTCCCGTCCAAATTTTGCACAAGATGAGTATTATCTCAGCATATTTTCTTACCACATTTGCTTCAATAGATTATGTGCTGAATAACTATTGGGAAGGATGCATCCTGCAGCTTGTACTCGTTGGCTGCTCTGAGAGCCGTAGTCACCCGTGAACTATTAGAAGTAGAACTATGAGAAGCCAGCATAGTGGGGCTCACGTTGCGTATGGAATTTTTCCATCCTACCTGAATTATTTTTTGTGGCAGGTACTTCGTTCCTTCATCAGTTTGCAAGCCTTTAAATATGGAACCCGACCTGAGTACAATTGCATGTGAAATAGTAGCATTTCGTAGTGTCGAGGTTAGATTTCTTGCTGTCAGCATTCATTAGTGGATAATCTATCTCTGTTCCGCTTTGGTCAAATATGAGCACATGAAAATCCAAGTCCGCAACGTATTTGAAGACTAAAATGGTGGCCTTCACAGGGTAATGCTCTGTAAATTCCTTCCATCCCTTTGACTACCAAACCATATCATCCCATTTTGCCAACTCTACTCTCCAACTTCCACCGTTTCGGGAATATTCTTGCCATTCTTTCTCACAAACCTCTTTGGAATACCCTAGGTTTATAACGTATAAGTCAACATAAATACGTAAACAAGCGGTGCCGGATATATTATAACATGAACTGACTTGAAAGAAAAGGCTGGCGTGAAGTATGATTCAGCCTACGACCGAGAATTGAAAGCGTATTATCAGTATGCTACAAACTGAAGATCTTTGGCCTCTAGAAGTTCCTAAGACCTGAGTCCTGAATTTTCACGGTGATTAAATTTGATTTTTCTAGTTAATTTTTATTTAAGAGTCATGATCACTTGCTTAAATTCCATTCATTGCTATATAGGTTAATAAGGTGAGAGACTAGTACTCTTGCGGAACTTCTCCTTCATTCTCAATGTGGCTTTTAATATTCATCCTTAATTTTTTTTAGTAAATGATTAATGTATTAACATGAATCTACTTGCGTATTGGATCACTAGAGACCAATGCCTACTAGAAGACTGAACTCGGATTCCGACATGCAACGCCAGAAAATATAGTTGAGTAATAATTGCCAAGGATTCCGCTAAATCTAATTCAAAACGTGTATGACTTAATCATCCTTTTTTAACAATTTATAACTTAATTGTAGGTTAAGCAAAATGTTCACGATTTTATCTTGCAAGTTCCTAAAAAAGAAGAAAAAATAGCAGATCTACATGTTCGTTCGTTTGAATGAGAAGAGAGTTAAAGGCAAAAGGTCAAGCAAAATGAGAAGGGTGTGATCTTGGCAGTTATGCCGAGGTGGCAAAATGGCAAGAAAATCATGTCGTCATCCATCGTCGGCAGCTCCCTTATGCCCTCTTCTTACTGTGATTTTATTAGTAAGAAAGGGGGAAATTGGAAATAGAATCACTTACCTCGATTGCAAATTTACTTCATCTTGACCTTTGACTGTGTCTTAGTAACTTCTAGATCTCCAAACCACTTGCAGTGTCTGCCCTTCCCTTCATCAGTGACGGTAGACGCTGAAAAGATGGAAAGTTTAGAATTTGTGGTGCTTCAGGTATCGGACCATTTGAAAAGCAGAGGTAAGCGAAATAAATAATTGACGGGAATGACATTAATTTGATCTTACCCATTTTATACGTGCACTTTGCCTATGCTGATAACTTTTGTATGGTTGTATTGAGATCATTACCCTCCCGATCCCACTGCCATCTGCATCTGAACAATGTTATAGAACGTAGGTTTGGTGTGCTTAGCCTACCTTTAGAAAAGATCTTCATTTCCGGACACTCTTCCACTTCAATATACGTCAAAGATGGAAACCTGAAGGTGCAACTTGTGGTGGAGGAGAAACATTCTAGGCTTGGTAGTTGTTGGAGTGTCAAACTAGTTAGCTTCTCAAAATAAATCACTTTCCCTTCTCCGTTTTCATCGTTTGCTACTATTTCTTTCATTTTTTCACATCCTATTATAGTCATGTCAATGAGATGCTCCAAATTCTTGACCGCTGAAGCTGTTACCAAATGTTCCAATCCAGATGAATTCTTCACCACCAGCTTCTTCAAATTATGGAAGGATGTTATAGTTGGAAATAATGTTGTCAAACCAGGACAGTCCCAAACCTTGAATGATTCAATACTCTGAAGAATGCTCTGAAGAGTTTTTGAAACTAAAGAGTTTTCTCTCCATACATGCTTTAGGTTGTGTAACTTGCTCAACTTAAGTTTTTTTAAATTTTTGAACACCAGATCTTCTCCCTCACCAACAAGCCCTTCATCAGGGAATATATCTTGAAAAGAACTCCAAAATACCTCAATGCTTTGTAGGTTCCGAAATTTCTGTAGGAGGAATTCAGAAGGAAAGACAGCATTCTCATCATGAAAGCATGCCAATGTTAGTGCATGTAGCTTGCCAAATATGTCATCAGAAAATTTTCCATTCTGTATCATTTGGATATCGTTATCGGCTAATGAAAGTCTCTCCAAGGTGGAAATGGCCTGCGAAATTGCCAATACAATGAGAGAAGTAAATTCAACCAGATTTGACACTAAATCGTGTACATTGAGAGGTAAACCAAAGTTGGTTAACTCCCATGGAAGGTGGCCCTGTTATTACAGTTAATTAATCTCTAGAGTCCTGCATACAAGTCTCAAACTACTAAAGTCGTGCCACGAAAATGCAAAGTGTTACCAAATGCTCCACTATGGCCATCCGTCAACAAGGATTGGTTGTGCGCCCATATGGAAAGAATTGTGTCGGCATGGGAATGATCAAACAAATAAACAAATTCCATCTTACCCAAAAAAATATCAAAACAAATAGGGTCATCCCGCTGCGATTTGAGAAGAAATTGCTATATGCCAGCGCCTGAATTTCAAATTAGTCTACAGGAAATTCACATTCTTGATTTACATTGAAATTTTTATGAGAGCTTTTAATTAGAGGTCAAGACGGTAACCACCCTGACTAAATTCATTTTTGTTAGAATATCTTATTCCATCAACCAAAAATATGTTATTCATGGAAATTTTAGGTGACGAGATGCACTGGTGTCGCTAAAAATATTTTGGATGTCCACATATGGAAAGTGTGCTTAAAGGGGCTCACTAAAAATATTAGGTGACTGAGATGCACTATTGTTCGCGAACTCATAGGTAAGGGGCTCATATTTTTTATAGTATCATAATATGACATGACTATGCAATGCACATGAGATATGGTGGGTGAATAAAAGAATAAAGAAGAAAGAGAGAAAGAATAGTTGCACTCATACCATCTCAAACGGGAAGTGTGCTTCACGGTTTGAAAGGTCGTGTTGATCTTCTCTCTGAGCGCCCTTGTTCATGGATGTCACAAAGGACAACATGCTCAATTTGTCACAATAAGTCACTCGCAATTTTTTCAAGCATGACCAGTTTAAAGTGGGTGATTGAGTGCAGAAGATCTTGAGTTGTGGCATATCATTCAACACCAGAGAAGTGAGTTGCGGGAAAAGAATTTGTGTAGTAGTAGAGTGTGAAGTGTCATCTCCACTCGCGACTATTTCCTTGAGCCCACAAGAGTCCACTCGAAGTTTCTGAAGTTTGGTTAAACTTGTAGCCACCCAATGCGGAAACAGATCCTCAAGGCTCTTACAATTCTCAACCTTCATTCTCCATAAATTTTCAAACGTGAGAATATCTTGAGGACTGGTGGTCCATATTTTGTTTAAATTGTCCATGTGGGAGAGATTTATCGTCCCAAGTTGAGGAAAGTGTACCTGCCACATTGAAAAAATGACACAATAAGTTGGATTACATTGAGTTATGACCTCAAAGAAAGAATTACAAACTTCCCTTCCTCTCACAAATCATAACATTCCATAACTTGTTAGTGATATAGAGGTGTTGCTGGATGCTTTCATTTCGATTAAATAATGATTGTGGCCGAGTATATTGCATTGGAATGAGCACGAAAGGTGGTGCAAGAAAATAAATTAACTAACGGTCCATACCACCTGTTAATATTCATGCACAAGAAAAGATGAAAAATATTTTTCATTGAGTTACGATCCAAAAAACGTAATTACAACCTCAAACACGACATGAATACTTTTGCAATCTCCTAAAAATTTCATATTTAAGGCAAGTCTCTTGTACAAGTAAGGATCCCTAGGAAAATGCAATTAGTCTTCGTGAACGAATGAAAAATGTTATGCCAAAGTAAATTCTGAAAAAAAAAGGGAACCATTGCATGAACTGCTATAAATTGTTCATTAAAGAGTCCGTATGGAATTTTCATTTCATTATGATAAAATTAATTAAATCAGACGTGCCACAATCTCAATAACGAAATGCATATTTCCAAAGTTCCCTGAGTCCATAGATCGTATCCGCCTGAGTCAAATGATCCCTATGAGCACATTATGTTTGTTTGAAGAAATCGATGACGTTATAAGCTCTTATGACTTGTACCACTGAGAAGCAAGTATTAACATTTTTTATTTGGTTTAATAAAACTAATGCAATTACAACTTATCACCACCAATTAATAGAATGACTTATTACCACACTTTCCTAGATCCATTGATATTCTACATTGAGGATTATGACTAGTTTTTGAATTATTTAACAAAAATCTGGGGGATGCCTTATAATTTGGAAAATCGATGAAATAACGTGATTGCAACTTGCCACTAACAAAAAAATCGGGTGACTAGTTTCACACTTCTCTATCTATTGGTATTATGGGGGACATCTGTTATTATATGACAACTCATGTACGACATATTAATGACATTACAAGTAAATGCAGAGCTAGTAGTAACTCTAACGTTTATAGAGTAAACAAAAGTTTTGGATACTACTTATGACAAGAAATAATCGGGCAAAGGAAGTAGAATAAGAAAAATAAATCAAGTATTTTCTCTGTAAAGAGAAGCATTAGTTTAATTCTGTAAAGAATCTCTTTTAGTTGCAACCGCTTGTCTATCAGATGGCCTCCCATGACTAAATTTACGTGCCTCTTCGGCATCATCTGTCAGCCACCAAACCGTTTCGGTGGAAAATGTGGAACTAAAGAGAATAAAATAATAAAAAGAATAATAAAAATGGTGAAAAACGGCGCCTTCCCAACCGTTTCGGTTTAAATTCCAACACCATCATCCCCTCGCGTGACGTCCAAACCCCCTTTTTCCGGGCAAGGCAAGCCAGCCATTTACTACACTCGGGAGAAAACAGAAAATCAAAATGATATGCAATGTCGTCATTGAATTTTTCATTTATTCAATATAACCTTTAAATTTTTAGTGTACGTATTTAATTCAGAAACTGGATTGAATTTAATAAACATTTGACAAAAAGTAGAGATGGGAAAAAAGACTAACATGAATAGTTGGTAAATACTAACATGATTTACTGCCTTTTTAAGAGATGATGAAAAATAAAATAAATTCGGTAAAGATACTCGCTTGGGTTCACTGAATTCAATGATATTAAATTTGGAAATTGACGTTTGTTCTTTGAAAATTAGATGGTGATGTGTACATGAATTTTGTTATTCTTCTACTTGGACGGCAACCGCTCCCAAATACAATTTATGGTCGATAGTACAATCAACATTGACTTTAAATTGGCTTAATTGACATTTAATGCTGGCAACGCCTCCTCCCTCTCATTTTTGGAAAGTTGCCGTGATGATGTCCAGGAAAGTTCCCTCAATTTTGAATAATAAAAAACAAAGGTCGCTTGCAATTAGAGAAAACTAATTCTTGAAAAGTTGCGGAGCCGTGATGAACGTGCAATTGGTTTTCAGTTGACATTTTTCGAGAAAACTAATTCTCGATTCGTGATTTCAATGATTGGTAAGATCTCAGTTTGACTAATTTGTGAATGGATACACAATTTTGAAGTTTTAGTCGGTATTATTGAGTTATGCTGCGTGTGGAGGATTTTGGGAGCAAAAGTAAAAGAAGGAAAAAGAAAAAAAGCGAATGTTGCGTTGTATTGTAACTGAAATTTTTTCATGCGACGCGTGCAAAGCACCATTCTACTTCCAAATTCCAATCACTGGCATTCCATTGGGACTCCCATTTAAAAAGATGATTCATCTAAAAATCAAAAGCATCGGATAAAAAAGAAGAAGACTGACCTGTGGAGTGAAAAGGGGAGGACTGCTGTGGTCAATCTCCATCAAGGATTGTCCGGTCAAACTACGCATCTTGGGGCAGTGGGCAATGGTCAACCCTTTTAAGTCGGGGCATTCGAGCGTTTGATTCTTCCCTGAGAGGAAGCTCGTCAAATTGGGCAAGCATTCCAGCTCTATACTCCCAAGATTCGGGAATATAATATTATCCACTGCGCTTCTTTGCGCTTCTTCCTCTGCGATCACTCCTTCCATCTGACCACACTCCTTTATTTCAATTCTCCATAGACTAGCAAGGCACCGAGCCATCGATGGAGCGAAAGCATGTCTCAAGTTGCTGCAATTATAAAGGGTTATATGAGATAGAAAATTGTTGGCCAGCGATCCTTGAAGATCTTTATTCCATAGTCGCCCCAACTTTGGTAGGTTGACCAAGTCCAAAGTCCTGAGCCAAGGCAGAACCTGAGTGCTCCTCACATCCGCCAGCCCTTCAAGATCAAATATTTCTTCTAGAGATTCGCAATCGCGCACTTGCAATCTTCTCATATTTTCTAAAATAAGCATCAATCTTGAGGGAATAGCACTGATAAACAATGGACATTTATCCACCGTCAGTGATTTTAATTGCCAAGATGACTTGATGGGATTAAATTCACTGTGCCATTTCCCAATTAACTCAGGGAACTCAGATAGCCGCATACTATTTACTTGAGACATTGCAGCCTTCTGTAAGAAAATGCATCAATAAATGTGAAAATTCTGGTTAGTAAAAAGTGGTGACTTATTGGTGATCATCATCATTCAATTGCAGATAAATTTGGTTACTAATGCATACCATTTCTTCAAACATATTTTGGATGGTGATGTTGAGGTTTTCCTTCCAAAACCAACTTACTGTTGACACTTGTACTCTCTCCAGCTTTGGCGCCTCTATTTGTCCCTCGGAGAAGAACTTCATGTTGGGACATCTACTCACAATGACCTCTTCCAAGAGAGGGAACTTCAGATTGTATTTGATCGAGCTGAAACATCTCAACTTTGTCAACCCATCAAGCTCCATATACTTCAATTGATTCAAGGCCACCACAAGCCCCTCCTCACCTCTCCCGCCACAAATGACTTCTGTCAACATATTACAGTTTCTTATCCTCAATTTTGTGAGTTCCACCAAATTTCCAGCTATTGTCGGTGTGAACACGTTGGATAACTCATCACAACATGACACATCTAGAGTCTTAAGGTGTTGAGAAAACCTTGATAAGGGTAATATTACTTTTTCCTCATGACTTGGGCCTTCTATGGCTCCCATAATGGTGCTCAGCTTTTCTAGATAAGATTTGCATACAACCAGCTCTTCTAAATTGGTTAAACTTTGAACAAAATGACGTGTGGACATTGTAGATTCCTCCGAGAGATAATGAAGCTCAAGAACTCTAAGCTTGCAGAAGAATTCTCCATCATGAAAATGCCCATGCCATATCTTCATCCGTTTGGACAAATCCAATTTTAACTCTTGCAGATTTGGGAATGGGCCCTGAGATAATAGTCAAATCATGATGTAAAATTAGCTTAGTTAAAATAGTATACATGTATTATGGTATAAGTCCTGCATATTCTGCATATTAAGGTATTGAGTCTCATGCAATTCAACGGAAGGAAATTCGCTCTCAGGCTATTGGCGTTATCACCAATCTTTTATGTTTTGACTTGTACCCATATTTGAACTCAAGTAAATCCCCATTGTCCCGTTTCTACGTACACTTCCCTTGCAAAAAATAACTTCACTATCAATTATAGTCACGATTGCAGAAATTTTGGAAATTAATGTCAATAGAAATGTCCCATCTTTCCATTTTCACCATTAAATCGATCATCTTTTAAGAGTCCAAATCAGATTGTGCCCTTGCGCCTTGGTAAGATCACACCACGTGCCACATATTTTCAATCTTCATGGTACCTTAGAGAGAGCCGAATCATCGGAATTAGCCTAAACCTTTTTGTAAAATCAAAGTCGTGCATGACATTCCACTTTTACAAGAGTGTTCGTTCAATATTTGACAAACAGAGGATGTTTCCATGTTGCAATAGTTCTATGGATTCAAGGAGAGCCGTACAGTATACATCTTTGTATGTATAACTACTCCAATATGCAACATCGACGCAAAAGAAATAATTTTGAGTCATACCTTTTCTATCAAGAAGAGAGGCTGCTGATGAACTGTCATCTCATTTTCAGGTTGAGAAGCAAGTATCTCCACCTTGTCACAGCCATGCACCTCCAAGGTCTTCAATGCCGGCCAGCGTAAAGCACGCGTACTTGCGTAGATGCACTTCAAGTCTGTTAGATGCTTAAGCCTGAGGGAGGTTAACTTTGGGAACACGTCCACATCCCTAGGAACGAGTCCTTCCTTCTCGATGACTTCCACAATGCCACACTTATAAATCTCCAACTCCTCAAGTTGGGTTAGTTGTATTGCTATGGAGGTTGGAAATAGAGCGGTGAGGCTCTCGCATCTGGAAACGATAACAGAACGGAGACACTGGAATTTGACTTGACTGTGGAATTCCTTGTCCCACACACACTTTAGCTCTGGTAATTCATATAACTCCAGCTTCTTCAACGGAAAAGGAGCAACGAGATGTCCATCCGGAGGACTCAATGGCTGAAGTTTGAAAACAACTTCAAGCGAATCACATGATTGTACCACTAAACTTGCCAGGCTCCCGAGCTGTCCAAGAATGCAAGAAGGAAGAATATTCACTAGCTTCTTACAACTAAAAACACTAAGCGATTTTAGCTTGTAGAAAGACTTCGGCGCAACTTGATTGTCCCATAGTATCTGAATATTATCCACGTGCCGGATGAAAAATGTCTCCAAGCTAGGAAATGCAACCTGCGGTATTCACTCACGCGATTAATAATTCTGTTAGATCAAAAACTCATAAAATTCCATTGTAAGAGCTCCAATAAGAGTATTAGATTTAGATAGAAAAAAAGATGGAAAGACTGAGATTAAAAAGGCGACTAATCAATTGATAAAAGGTGCACTACAGAAGTAGCTTCTCTCACTAATTTTGAAATCAAATTTTGAGTATCTTAATTTTTGTAAAGAAAATTACGAGGAAGCACATGGAAGAAGCGATAGTCCTAGCAATTTTGGTTTATCGATTCTGCTCGTCTCATTAGATGCGTTTGTGAATGGATCATCATCTTGAAAAGGTCATACTGGAAGATTGGACAGCCTACACAAAACAACAAGACAAACAAAGCTATTCTGTCTATAGTTCTGACCAACATTAGTCTCCCCATATTTTTAAAGGATAGTTCAAACTCAAAGGCAATATGAAATAATTGGAAAAAAAAAAGGATGATACTATCTTGATGGGCCTTAATTTTGGCATGTTTGGGCGTGTTGTCTCTCCACGATAACTACGCTACTTCAATGAAATAATCGCGGTTGATTAATCCCCATACTGTCTTGAACCTCGTGGCTACCTTTCCCATCAATTTTTTTATTCAATTGCTTTCCTGCACGTGCTTGCGATGTCTAAGCGATCCACATGAAATTATTGAGATTAACATCATAAAGTATTTGGAAATCATGTAGGTATCATAAGAGATGTTCAACCACATTAATGGAAACTATCTACATTGCAACTCATATATGTCAGTAACTCCGAATTCTTATGCCCGTATGATACTTTCATTATCTTTTCTATAATTTTTTCTCGATACAATTAATGTAATTCCACACTAATTATCACTCTCGCCTCCATTAAATCAATCCGGGGAAAAGAGATGTTTCTTTTTTAAATTCAACTGCAAGAGGGTAGAGAGAGCTATGGAAGACACACGACCTTCGAGAAAAGGTTGAATGTTCATGGTAATTTAAAAAGGAAGAAGAATTCTGAGTTTAATAGAAGAAAGTGGGACCACAACTCGTGGGCAATTTAGTCAAGTTCGTAATAAAAGTTGTGCCTCATCTGACAGGCTGTGGGAATTCCCTTGGCCTAATTCTATAACATTTTTTCATTGATTATCGGGTAATTAAGGGTATTCCCTTTTTTAAATAATGATAGATTAACCACAACATTATGGTAATAGATTTTCTTTTTTATTCATCTAGCAAGTGATTTATCAAACACTTCATTTCCAAATTCAAACTTGGCGGCTGAAAACTCACTATTTAAGACTATATTTTTTGATTTATAGTTAGATGATACATAAACATATTTTCTCTATTTAGTTAAAGTAAAAGATGAATTTTAACACTTTAGACATACTTATTACACAAGGCTCAAGTGTTCAGAGTGCCAAATAATGATCATCATCTTTTAAGTTCATTTGAGAAAGCAAATTGTTAATCCTACCTCCTGCTAATTTGCCTATAACAATAACTATGGATGTCCATAGTTGAAGAATTTTTATTGAATGGTCAAATGTCAAGTCCGACTTTCTATTTTAGGTTTGCATCTGAAGAAAAGAGATATGGTAGCATTTTGTTTTCCAATTTAATAAAGGATATTTGAGAACAAAATAATCTGAAAGATCGCCTTGCAACTCTAATACCAAAAAAAGAAGAAGATCAAATTACTTTTATCTTTGAGGACATCATTACTTCCGCCTAAAGTTGACATCAATTATTTTTATTCAATCTTACATCACTATAAAGCAATTAAGAAATCCGGCTAAAATAGAACAATGAAAAACGAGATTGCTTGGGTTAAAATAATAAATCTTACTTACATAATTTTATACTTGAAAGAACTCAAGATACTTAGTCGATTGGATCTTCCTTTGAAGATCCATTGCTCTTCTACCTTGTTGGATGATCCAATAGTTAGATAACAATTGTAGTTCATACAAATAATTAAGTCCAATTATTGAAAATAGCCCTAAAATCCTACTGAATGACCCAATTTCATGGACTATTTGGCTGCATAAGCATTCTTTTTAGTGAACGGCCTAAATTTCCCTTTGGTTAAGGCAAAGCGGATCTGCCTATTAACAACTTTATGTCATTTTTCATTTTCTAAATGACTTCAAAAGTATTGATTCTAAAAGGGGATACTGGAGATGTGTGTAGTCTACCTGATGATCTGCCAAACATTTCTAAATAAGAAGGCAACATGTTCTTTTTTTCTTTCTTTCAATCACTTCACTAATGCTATTTGTGTTTACCACGATTGAGTTCAAAGCAATCAAAAACAATTGTACATGGCCATGAGAACTAGTAAAATTTTATAAATATATATATGTAAGAATTGAAAGCGTTGATAATTTCTTACACAAATTAACATGTTCATAAAGAACACAGTGACAAATCTGAAATGACGCAAACTAATACAAACTTTATATACATATATTTTCAATCTCCTAGAAGTTTCATATTTAAGGCAATTTTCTTATACAAGTAAGGATCCCTAGGCACATGCAATTAGTCTTCTTGAACAAATGAAACATGTTATGCCAAAGTAAATTCTGATAACAATAAAAACTGAACCATTGCATGAACTGCTATAAATTGTTCATTAAAGCGCCCGTATGGAATTTTTATTTCATTATGATAAAATAATTAAATCACACGTGCTACAATCTCAAAAACCAAATGCATATTTCCAAAGTTCTCTAAAGTCCACAGACCATGTAAACAAACAAGGTTATCATATAAGTAGCAAATGGCCCACCAAGGTATCCACCTTAGTCAAATGATCCCTATGAGCACATTATGTTTGTTTGCAGAAATCAATGACGTTATAACTCTTATGACTTGTCCACTGAGAAGCGAGTATTAGCATTTTTCATTTGGTTTGATAAAATCAATGCAATTACAACTTATCACCACCAAATAATAGAATGATTATTACCATACTTTCCTAGATCTATTGATATTATACATTGAGGATTATGACTAGTTTTTGAATTATTTAAAAAAATCTGGGGAATACCTTATAATTGGAAAATAAATGAAATAACGTGATTGCAACTTGCCACTAACAAAAAAATCGGGTGAGTAGTTTCATACTTCTCTATCTATTGGCATTGTAACAATGTGGGGGATATATGTTATTATATGACAACTCATGTACGACATATTAATGACATTACAAGTAAATGCAGAGCTAGTAGTAACTTTAACGTTTATAGAGTAAACAAAAGTTTTGGATACTACTTATGAAAAGAAATAATCGGGCAAAGGCAGTAGAATAAGAAAAAAAAACACTCAAGCATTTTCTCTGTAAAGAGAAGCATTACTTAAATCCTGTAAAATATCTCTTTTAGTTTCAACCCCTTATCGATCAGACGGCCTCCCATGACTAAATTTACGTGCCTCTTTGGCATCATACGTTAGCCAACGAAGGCCAACGCCACACACAAAATAAATAAAAGATAAAAAAAAATGTGAAAAATGGCGCCTTCCCAACCGTTTCAGTTTAATTCCAACACCGTCATCCCCTCGCGTGACATCCAAACACCCTTTTCCCGGCAAGGCAAGCCAGCCATTTACTACTACACTTGGGAGGAAAAAAAAACCGAAACGATATGCAATGTGGTCATTGAATTTTTCATTTATTTAATATAACCTTCATATTTTTAGTATGTATTTAATTCAGGAACTAGATTGAATTTAATAAACATTTGACAAAAAGTAGAGATGGGAAAAAAGACTAACATGAAAAGTGGGTAAATACGAAAATGATTTACCGCCTTTTAAAGAAATGATGAAAAATAAAATTAATTCGGTAAAGATACTTGCTTGGGTTCACTGAATTCCATGATATTAAATTTGAAAATTGACGTTTGTTCTTTAAAAATTAGACGGTGGTGTGTACATGTATTTCGTTATTCTTCTACTTGTACGGCAACACCGCTCCCAAATACAATTTATGGTCGATAGTACAATCAACATTGACTTTCAATTGGCTTAATTGACATTTAATGCTCGCAATGCCTCCTCCCTCTAAATTTTGGAAAGTTGCCGTGATGATGTCCAGGAAAGTTCCCTCAATTTGAATTAAAAAAAACAAAGGTCGCTTGTAGTTAGAGAAAACTAATTTTTGGAAAGTTGCGGAGCTCCATTTGGAAAGTTGCCGTGATGAATGTGCAATTGGTTTTCAGTTGACATTTTTCGAGAAAACTAATTCTCGATTCGTGATTTCAGTGATTGAAAAGATCTCAATTTGACTAATTTGTGAATGGGTACGCAATTTTGAAGTTTTAGTCGGTATTATTGAGTTATGCCGTGTGTTGAGGATTTTGGGAGCAAAAGTAAAAGAAGGAAAAAGCAAAAAAGCGAATGTTGCGTTGTATTGTAACTGAAATTTTTTCATGCGATGCGTGCAATCACCATTCTACTTCCAACTTCCAATCACTGGCATTCCATTGGGACTTTCATTTAAAAAGATGATTCATCTAAAAATCAAAAGCATCGGATAAAAAAGAAGAAGACTGACCTGTGGAGTGAAAAGTGGAGGACTGCTGTGGTCAATCTCCATCAAGGATTGTCCGGTCAAACTACGCATCTTGGGGCAGTGGGCAATGGTCAACCATCTTAATTCGGGGCATTCCAGCGTTTGATTCTTCCCCGAGAGGAAGCTCGTCAAATTAGGCAAGCATTCCAGGTTTATACTCCAAAGCTTCGGGAATATAATATTCTCCCCTGCGCTTCCCCGTGCTTCTTCCTCCGCGATCACTCCTTCCATCTGACCACACTCCTTTATTTGAATATTATATAGATTGGCAAGGCATCGAGCCATCGATGGAGCGAAAGCATGTCTCAAGTTGCTGCAATTATAAAGGGTTATATAATTTAGAAAATTGTTGGCCAGCGATCCTTGAAGATCTTTGTTCCATAGTCGCCTCAACTTTGGTAGATTGACCAAGTCCAAAGTCTCGAAGGAAGGCAGCACCCGAGTGCTCCTCACACCCACCAGCCCTTCAAGTTCAAATATTTCTTCTACAAACTCACAATCGCGCACTTGCAACCGCTTCATCTTTTCTAAAAGAAGCATCAATCTAGAGGGAATAGCACTGATAAACGATGGACATTTATCCACCGTTAGTGATTCTAATTGCCAAGATGACTTGATGGGATTAAATTCGTTGTGCCATTTCCCAATTAACTCGGGGAACTCAGATAGCCGCATACTCTCTACTTGAGACATTGTAGCCTGTAAGAAAATGCATCAATAAATGTGAAAATTCTGGTTAGCAAAAAGTGATTACCCTATTGGTGATCATCACCATTCAATTGCAGATAAATTTGGTTACTAATGCATACCATTTCTCCAAACATATTATGGATGGTGATGTTAAGGTTTTCCTTCCAAAACCAACTTTTTGTTGACACTTGTACTCTCTCCAGCTTTGGAGCCTCTATTAGTCCCTCAGAGAAAAACTTCATGTTGGGACATCTACCCACAATGACATCTTCTAAGACAGGGAACTTCAAAGTGTAATTCATCGAGCTAAAACATCTTAACTCTATCAAGGCATCAAGCTCCATGTACTTCAATTGATTGAAAGCAACCACAAGTCCCTCATCACCTCCCCCGTCACAAATGACTTCTGTCAACATTTTACAGTTTCTTATGCTCAATTTTGTGAGTTCCACCAAATTTCCAGCTATGGTCGGTGTGAACATGTTGGATAACTCATCACAACATGACACGTCTAGAGTCTTGAGGTGTTGAGAAAACCTTGATAAGGGTAATATTATTTTTTCCTCATGACTTGGGCCTTCTCTGGCTCCCATAATGGTGCTCAGCTTTTCGAGATAAGATTTGCATACGACCAGCTCTTCTAAGTTGGTTAAACTTTGAACAAAATGACATATGGATATTGCCGATTCCTCCGAGAGATGATTAAGCTTGAGAACTCTAAGCTTGCAGAAGAATTCTCCATCGTCAAAATGGCCATGCCATATCTTCATCCGTCTGGACAAATCCAATTTTAACTCTAGTAGATTTGGGAATGCGCCCTGAGATATTAGTCAAATCATGATGTAAAACCAGCTTAGTTAAAACAGTATACATGTATTATGGTATAAGTCCTGCATATTCTGCATAATAACTGCATTACAAGGTATTGAGTCTCATGCAATTCAATGGAAGGAAATTCGCTCTCATGCAATAGGCGTTATCGCCAATCTTTTATATTTGACTTGTACCCATATTTGAACACTAGTAAATCCCTATCTTCCCGTTTCTACATGCACTTCCCTTGCGAAAATAACTTCTCTATCGATCATAGTCACAATTGCAGAAATTTTAGAAATTAATGTCAATAGAAACGTCACATCTTTCCATTTTTACCATTAAATTGATCATCTTTTAAGAGTCCAAATCAAATAGTGCCCTTGCACCTTGGTAAGATCACACCATGTGCCACATATTTTCAATCTTCATGGTACCTTAGACAGAGCTTAATCATCGGAATTAGCCTAAACCTTTTTGTAAAATCAAAGGTCATGCATGACATCCCACTTTTACAAGAGTGTTCGTTCAATATTTTGACAAACAGACGATGTTTCCATGTTGCAATAGTTCTATGGATTCAAGGAGAGCCGTACAGTGTACATCTTTGTATGTATAGCTATTCCAATATCCAACAACGACGCAAAAGAAATAATTTTGAGTCATACCTTTTCTATCAAGAAGAGAGGCTGCTGATGAACTGGCATCTCATTTTCAGGTTGTGAAGCAAGTATCTCCACCTTGTCACATTCATCCACCTCCAAGATCTTCAATGCCGGCCAGCGTAAAGCACGGGTTCTTGCGTAGATGCACTTCAACTCTGTTAGATGCTTAAGCCTAAGGGAGATTAACTTTGGGAACACGTCCACATCCCTAGGAACGAGTCCTTCCTTCTCGATGACTTCCACAATGCCACACTCATAAATCTCCAACTCCTCAAGTTGGGTTAGTTGTATTGCTACGGAGGTTGGAAATAGAGCGGTGAGGCTCTCACATCCGGAAACGATAACAGAACGGAGACACTGGAATTTGACTTGACCGTGGACTTCCTTATCCCACACACACTTTAGCTCTGGTAATTCATATAACTTCAACTTCTTCAACGGAAAAGGAGCAACGGTATGTCCATCTGGAGGACTCAGTTGCTGAAGTTTGAAAACAACTTCAAGCGAATCACATGATTGTACCTCCAAATTTTCCAGGCTTCCGAACTGTCCAAGAATGGAAGAAGGAATAATATTCACTAGCTTCTTACAACTATCAACACCAAGCGATTTTAGTTTGTAGAAAGACTTCGCAGCAACTTGATTGTCCCATAGTATCTGAATATTATCCACGTCATGGATCTCTAATGTCTCCAAGCTAGGAAATGCAACCTGCGGTATTCACTCACGCAATTAATAATTCTGCTAGACCAAAAACTCATAAAATCCATTGCAAGAGCTTGAAGAAGAGTGTTAGATTTAGATAGAAAAAAGATGGAAAGACTGAGATTAAAAAGGCGAATAATTAATTAATAAAAGGTGCACTACAGAAGTAGCTTCTCTCACTAATCTTGAAATCAAATTTTGAGTTTCTTAATTTTTGTAAAGAAAAATTACGAGGAAGCACATGGAAGAAGCGATAGTCCTAGCAATCTTGGTTGATCGATTCTACTCGTCTCATTAGATGCGTTTGTGGACGGATCATAAGAGATGTTCAACCACATTAATGGAAACTATCTCCATTACAACTCATATATGTCAGTAACTCTGAATTCTTATGCCCGTATGATACTTTCATTATCTTTTCTATAATTTTTTCTCGATACAATTAATGTAATTCCACACTAATTATCTCTCTCGCCTCCATTAAATCAATCTGGGGAAAAGAGATGTCTCTTTTTTAAATTCAACTGCAAGAGGGTAGAGAGAGGTACGGAAGACACGCGACCTTCGAGAAAAGGTTGAATGTTCATGGTAGTTTATAAAGTAAAAAGAATTCTGAGTTTAACGGAAGAAAGTGGGACCACAGCTTGTGGGCAATTTAGTCAAGTACGTATTAAAAGATGTGCCTCATCTGATAGGCTGTGGGAATTCCCTTGGCCTAATTCTATAATATTATTTCATTGATTATCGGGTAGTTAAGGGTATTCCTTTTTTTAAAAAAATAATGAAAACAAACTACATATTACGGTAAGAGATTTTCTTTTTATTCAGCTAGCAAGTGATTTATCAAACACTTCATTTCCAAATTCAAACTTGGCGGCTGAAAACTCACTATTTAAGACTATATTTTTTGATTTATAGTTAGATGATACATAAACGTATTTTCTCTATTTAGTTAAAGTAAAAGATTAATTTTGACATTTTATACATACTTATTACACAAGGCTTGAGTGTTGAGAGTGCCAAATAATGATCATCATCTTTTAAGTTCATTTGAGAAAGCAAATTGTTAATCCTACCTCTTGGTAATTTGCCTACAACAATATTTATGGATGTACCATAGTTGAAGAATTTTTATTGAATGGTCAAATGTCAAATCCAACTTTCTATTTTAGTTTTGCATTTGACGAAAAGAGATATGGCAGCATCTTGTTTTCCAATTTAATAAAGGATATTTGAGAACAAATTTAATCTCAAAGATCGCCTATCAACTCTAATACCAAAAAAAAAAAAATCATATCATTTTTCTATCTGAGGACAGCATTACTTCTGCTTTAAGTTGATATCACTATAAGGCAATTAAGAAATCCGGCTGAAATAGAACAATGAAAAACGAGATTGCTTGGGTTAAAATAATAAATCTTACTTATATCATTTTATACTTGAAAGAACTCAACATACTTAGTCAATTGGATCTTCCTTTTAAGATCCATTGCTCTTCTACCTTGTTGGATGATCCAATAGTTAGATAATAGTTGTAGTTCATACAAATAATTAAGTCCAATTATCGAAAATAGTCCTAAAATCCTACTGAAGGGCCCAATTTCACGGATTATTTGGCTGCATAAGTATTCTTTTTAGTGAACGGCCTAAAGTTCCATTTGGTTAAGGCAAAGCGGATCTACCTGTTAACAACTTTATTTCATTTTTCATTTTCTAAATGACTTCAAAAAGTATTGATTCTAAAAAAGGATACTAGAGATGTGTGTAATCTACCTAATGATCTGCCAAACATTTCTAAATAAGAAGGCAACATGTTTTTTTTTTCCTTCAATCACTTCACTAATGCTATTTGTGTTTACCACGATTGAGTTCAAAGCAACCAAAAACAATTGTACATGGCCATGAGAACTAGTAGAATTTTATAAATATATATACGTAAGAATTGAAAGCATTGATAATTTCTTACACAAATTAACATTTTCATAAAGGGTACGATGACAAGTCCGAAATGACGCAAACTTATACAAACTTTATATACATATATTTTCTAGTAAAATTAACAAAAATATAGCGTTCTCTAATGAACATAAACAGCCAGCTAGTCGATCTTGTTTTTGATTGAAAGTACTTAATTTAGTTAATTATAGAGAGTACTTAAATGAAGTTATATTTGGAAGAAAGATGCTAACGTGGAAGCTTTGGAATGCTCAAAATACTTCCCTGAATACCTGGCTGAAATTGAGAAACATAAGGATCGTTTGCCGCCATCCTTTATTTATTGTCTGCGACCGACACGAATACTTAGACTCGTGGCACATTTCTTTTTTGTTTTTTTTTTTGTGTTTTCTCTTCTTTTTACCAAATTCTTCTTGTTCTCTCTCTTCACGTTGAGATGGTGAGGGCAATAACAAGGGATAAAGAGACGAAATTTACACAATCGCCCTTCAGGGTGTGGTAAATGAGCGAGAGAACATGTAAGATGACACTTGTGGGCCATCCATGCTTTTCGTAGACAAAGGGTGCAAACATCCATCCTCTAACTCGCATTCTATGCTTCATAAATATACGATAGGAGCTCACTTTCCTAACTGGTAAAGTAACATATTCAGTAAATACCATTAATTGTTGTTGTAATAATCTAAATTACGAACTTCATATGTATTAATTTTCAATTACATGTGCTTGAGACGATTATCTTGATTGGATTTCTAGGTGACAAAGGTTTATTATACAATCAATTTTAACGAAAGTGGGCTATGGCAATTTGTCTCCAGTATAATTATTTATTTGTTAATTTTATTTATTTAGCTGGCTGGCATAATAACTATTGATATGCATATATCTTCTTTTATAAATTTTTAATAGCTTGATATGATTGATCGAAGTGTTAATGTTTCGAACTGAAACTTGACAATTATACATAGGGTCACGTGGCAACTTGAAATGTACAGCACGTAAACTTCCAAAGAATCACGTAGCGTTAATCACGTACCTCTTGATTGAAGAGGGCAATTGAGCACGATTTGATGCGGTTGTCACTATGAGCCTCTCGTGAACCTGCCATTAATTTTTTATTAGATGAAAAGAATGTCATCTTTTGCATTGCAGGAATGAATTAATCTAAGAGGATCTTCAATGATGATATATATTAAAAAAAAAGAATCAATCTTACACTGTGTGCGGGAGAAGCACGTCAAACTTTCCATAAATCCAATGGTCAAATTGGTCAACATCGGGAATACTAGAGTTTCCGGTGTTTTTATTCCTGATCCTTCTTCCTCCATAATGATCGCCTCCATCTTCTTGCAATTTTGTATGACTAATTCTCTCAATTGTGCTAGAGATTGAACCATGGATGGGAAGAACATAAACTCTAGATTGTCACAACTATTCACATTTAATTCCTTTAAATTATTGAATCTCATAATTCCACAAGGATTCTTGCTCCATATGCACCTCAAGCTCGGTAATCCCTGTATTCCGATGGTGTTTAGCTCAACGAGAGTCTCAACATTCACACCGGGGCCTTGTTGGTCGAGGCAAAAAACTTCTTGCACCGAATCACAAGCTCTTACTGTTAAAGTCTGTAACTTGTGTAGTTTTACTAGTAAGGTGGAGTGGATAACCGTTGAGAGAGATTTGCACGAAGACACACTAAGAAATTGGAGATTGCTCAGCCCCACTGCAGAGTCTTCAACGAATATATCTTCTAGATTGGGAAGTCTATCCATTGTCAAGGACTCCAAGGATGGTATTGAAACCTGACGGATAGATTCATTAGCAATAGTATCTACAATTACAAAAGGCAGGCAAGAAACTTACGTGCTATATAGCCAGTTATTATAAATGGTTGTGGAAGAAAATTTACAAATTTTAGAATAATTTTTGCATCTACAAAATTCTAGAATAAACAAAAGCTGATTTGACAATCCGAAAACATAATTTACGACCACAAAAGACAACTTAATGATCTTCTTTTTTTCGTCAATACACTCGTGGATGTTATTATGCTTATATTTCGTTTGCAATTTATTAACAATAAAGGATCTGTAGTGATCAAGAAATAGCAATAATTCAATTTCCTAATGACCCCGAAAATCAGAGATCCATAAAACAAAAGTAAGTACATTCAAGGTAAATTACTTCCTATAACATAAATTGCTCCCTCTTAAGGTCATGTTAATACTTTGAGGATACATCACTCATTTTATTGGAGGATTGCTCGAAAATACTGTACCATCTCACGAGAAATATTAATACCATAAAAAAATTACAAAAACTGTAGAATGAAAGTTATCACGAAAGACATAGGCAATTTACAAACAAATGGAAATATCTTATTGCAATAAGTGATCAACAAAGACAAGATTGCAATCACGAGAAGTATATTATTATGCTATAAGATCTTAAGTACAGAAGCTATGTCTAATTTACTTCTAGCCTTAGCGAACATTAGCAATTTCAGAAAGTAATTTACCACTTCACAAAGTCGAAAAGTTGCCGTAACTAACTTCTTGTTGACACTTGGGCCACCCACCCAAGCTCATTTGCGCTTGTCCAAACCCAATCAACTTATGTGTGAGATATTATAATTCATCCAATCTCATACAATAAGAAACCCTCTCTCTTTTATCCAATGGCATAAGGATCGTCTACCGCAATCCTTTATCTATTGTCTGCGGCCAACACGAATACTTAGACACGTGGCACATCATTTTTTTATATGTTTTTTCTTCTTTTTACCAAATTCTTGTTCTCTCTCTTCACATTGAGAATGTGAGGGCGATTGTGAGCAAAGAAGAGACAGAATTTGCGCAATTGTCCTTCAACCCGTCGTAAGACGGAGAGAGAAGATGCAAGATGACACGTGTCGGCCATCCATGCGTGTTGTAGACAATGGGTGCACATGCGTAGGAGCCCACAAACTCCATCCTCAAAGTCGCATTCTATACTTCATAAAGCTACGATAGCAGCACTTTCCTAACCGGGAAACTAAGATATTTGATCAAATGCCATTAATTGTTGTTGTAATAATCTAAATTATCAACTTCATATTCGTTTATTTTAAATTACATAGTGCTTGAGATGATTCTCTTGACCGAATTTCTAGATGACAAAGTTTCATTATACAAAATCTCAATGGTTTTTCTTATTATGAATGTTAAGATTTACCATATCTCGATCGTCATTTCATGCGCTCAAGCCTAGACTACACCTTAAAAAAATTCTTCAAATTAAGCATTTTCTTTAAGATCAATTCATTCTAATCTTCCACCAATTAAGACCATGATTTTTACCATAATGAAGGAATAAAGCATGAGAAAATGACAATGACTTTTCACCACTTAACCTAAAATCAGTGAGTTATTTTTCAGTAAATTATGATAATTAAGGCTCCACTCCATTAAGGACCAAACCTATGTACATTCCCTTGATTTACGTCAAAATCATTATTAACTTCACAAATAATAAAATGCTATCATGTCGATAGATGAAATTTGTCAACAATGCTAACATTAGAACTTAAGTTGCATGTACTTCAATATATCGCAGACTCATCCAAATAAGATAATTAGGACTCAGTTGACTCCTTTAAGACTTTCCCCAAAATGTATTTATCATCTTTTACATTGACTGCATCAACAAAAAAAATTGAAAGTACTGTCATGGAGTACTCTTAGATCTATTTTTGGGCAAATTGCCTGGACGACAATTTTCGAACTCCTCTATCAACAGGCCACTCATTATTAATTGCTTTCTCCTCCTCTTTTTCTCCATTATTTCACTATTTAATTTTGATACTCCTGCATTTTTTCTCATTCTTAAAATATGCCACTTTACATCAACGTAACATTCATTTACCTACAAAAGAGCATTAAAATTACGGGGGTATTACCTAACTGACTCATGAACTTTGAGGGGAACACACATTTCCTCCGAAACTTTCAATTATTACATGAGTCTGTTCCACTTCGAATTTACTGCGGATGTCAACCTTTTGAGCATTTTAACGTTTGCATGTTACATGTGATTTTTTCATGATAAAGTTGTAATTCTTTTGTATCTGTTTTAGTTAAATTATCCTTTGGCCTCTGAAAGCACTAAAATGAGTTGAAAATTTAAAATAAATAAAGAAAAATGAGGGAAGAAAAACGCAATGACCTTAACAGAGATTAGGACAAAATTACTAAGAAGATAGTTGACTTAAGAAAGAAGCATACATAGCCTCCCAGTTTCAGTTATTTGAACGGTCATTTGACGATAACATCAAAATAGCAAATAGTGTACTGCTTTAAATCTTCATGGCAAATTTCATGCAGTTTTTCCGAGAAGTTGCTCACAAATGCCTACGACCACGAGATACTAGCACAAGTTGAAGATTTATATATGTTATGCCAAGAGTGCTGACAAATATATCTATATATTTTGTACAACTTTGTATGCTTGACATGCATGAAATTGTGCTCTTTTATACTTATAGGACCTAGTGACTAAGTCCTTACTGAAATACACAATAGGAAAAAGACCTGCGTCAATTAGATTGGCATCGTCGCTACTATTCGAAAACTCAATCCCCTTGCCCATTCTTCGTATGATTTTTACCAAAGTCGCCTACATATTATATTTTGTATATAACAACAGAGATTGAAAATTAAATTCAGCCAATCCACTTTACAAGATTCTGAAATGACCTTATTATGAAATTATTCTAATACTAAATTCCCTTCGTTGTTGCTCTGTAAAACCCTATTAATGTGGGCATACTTGCAGCACATAAGTTGAAAATTACTCAAAATCCTATCACAAACTAAATTTTCGTGGACTTCATTCTATTTATTGGATCGACACAATGAAGAGAGATAGAAGATTGCTCTATCTAATTCCAGAGAAGGCATGATTGGGTAAGGTAATTAGGAAGAAAACGAACTGACAATAGAAGATAATGAATAAGGTTTATAATCTATGTCGCATCTAAATAGTAAATGAACAAAATATTAACACACAGATAATATATTCTTCTGAAAGAAAGTCACCTGTTGCCCATTGAAAAATGCAACTTGAGTGCCAACTTGGTCGTTTGATGTACTACTTGAAGGAGCTGTCCTGGCGGAGGAAAAGTTCTTGGCATTTGGCAAGCCACCCAATTCCAATACATGCAAATTAAGCAACTCAACTTTGCTATAATCATCAACATCTACAATCTCCCGCATTAACTGGCAGCCAGCAATTTTGATCTCTTCAAGCTGTGGAAGTTCTCTCAATAATGAAAGAGGACACAAAACTTCCATCTTGTTGCAACTTTCGACTCGTACTACTTTTAATGCACTGAAGGACATAGAGGAAATATGATTGTTGCATATCTTCTCCAAGTTGATGAGATTCTCGAGAAGTAATGACTCCATTGTCTTAAAATCTATCTGGGATGGCAATTGGAGGATGTAATGAACAGATGGACTATTCTTGACATGTAGATGCTTCAATTTTGGAAAGCCTTTTTGGGATAACATGCAAATACTTTGCTCAATTCCGTTTAGTCCATCAAAATATAGATCGTCAGTTTTGCCCAATAAAGTTTGTATGCATCGTTTTTTAAGAATACTGGTTGTGGAATCCAACTTGAACTCCAATCTGCTCGATCCTCTGAAATTTGACCAACACTTCACATCACCTATCTGGATTTTGTACTTGGTTAACTTCTTGACATTCAGATCCTCTGGGAGCATACTCGGATCGGGAATGGATGCATACAAAGTGCAGAGATTCTGCATGTTTTCCAACTCAAAAAGCCCAGCATTAGTTGGTGGAGTCTGCCCTGTGGCATTCCATTGATCAAAGCTATCCTCCATATACAACTCCTCTAAATTTTTCAAGCTTCTAAGTACACCTGGGTCAATTGTCTTAAGTCGTGAGCAATGGTTTAAATCTAACAGCCTCAATTCTACCAATTGTTCAATTTCTTTTGGTAATCGTTCAATTTTGGAGTTCACAAAGCTGAGAATATGGAGGCCTTTTAGTTCGCCAATCACGGCTACATCTTCTAATGAACAACCATGAAGATACAGAGTGTGCAAATTCGCCAAGGACTGAAACGGTGAATGTGAGCGAGTAAGATGTACCCAAGAAAGATGTAAGACCATGAGTTTTCTCATAGAATTGAAATATGAATATGGGACCTCAAGAGATTCATTGTTTGTAAACAACAAAAAGATCTGCATTTCTGGGCAATCTAACTCTTTGGGCAATACCTTGATGTCAACATGAGGAAAGCTCACCGCCATACAACTTTTGAGCTTGTCCTTCGACAACTCTATCTCCTCCTCTTCTTTCAACACGAGAAGAGGGCGATTGCTTGAAACTTTCGAGACAACAAACTCACGAACCAAGTCATGTATCTTGAAACTAGCAACATCTTCACTGTCTAACAAAAGGGAGGAGGCTTGAAGAGTACGGATATGTAAGCTCAATCTATTTCTCGCTTCTTCCATGCTGCTAACTCCTTGAAATATCCCTAAACCGAAGCCATAATTCACCAAGTTTTGAAGAGAAGGCTTGGAGACACCATAAACAACACAAAGCCATAATAATGACTTCTCCTCCTCTTCCAATTTATCATAACTCCACAGCAACATGTGATCTATCAAATTTATGATTTTTTTATCTTGAAACTTCTCGATTTTTTCCACAGTGCCCTTCCATTGGGGTAAATCAGCAACTCTAAAACGTTTCGCCATTGCAACAATTAGGAAAGGCACACCTGCACATTTGTCGAGTGCTTTATCCACCAAGGCTTTGAAGTCGTCCGCATGAACTCTGTCTCCCCCTATACTCTCAAACAAGCTTTTTGCCTCTGCCTTCTCCAGCCCATTAAGTTGGAAGGCCTTGTCGCAGCCCATTTCCTCGAGCAAAACACCACCATCTCTCGACGTCATCAACAACTTGCATCCCCGGACTTTGTTGTCGAGTCCGCAAAGAATGCCGACTGATTTTAAGTCGAGCGCCTTCCACAGGTTGTCCAGTATTATGAGCACCTTCTTTTTCTCCCTCTCCTCACATTCCAACCTATCGCGTAGAAGCTTCGCTCGCAAAATTACATTCTCTTCCTTCTTCATGTCACTAAGGCCCAACCAGTGCGCAATCTCATCTTGAATCGCCTTGATGTCTGGATTTTCCGACACGTTGGCCTTAGCGACCCAATCAAACGACTTCTTTTTGCTTATGACACTTTTGACATCCTCCAAAAGGGTGGACTTGCCGACCCCGCCCATCCCGTAAACACCGACTGCACTATTGCTGTCACTGGCAAGAGCCTCCATTATCTTCTGTCTCATCGAAACTCTGGATTCAAAGACGCCAGCATCCCTAAGCTTAAACGACGTGGACGGCTGTACGACCTCTTTGCTTTCTACCGCCGGAGCCGGAGGAGCGACATATCCCGGAGCAGGGTCCATGCAGGAGATGTCGTCCAATTCCTTAAATTCGCTGCATTTTTCAGCAAGTCGCTTAATGACCTCGATCTTGTGCTCGGCCTTCCTGCTGAACCGATAGCGACATTTGGGGTCGGGAAGAGTCTCGTAGCAGCAAGTCTTGCTCGCCCCATCGAAGGCCTCCCACAGTTCTCGCGCCTCCTCCAAGGCCTTGTCGGCACTTTGCTGGCACTCCGTGAAGCAATCATTGGGAATCCGAAGATTGTTTCTGGCCACTTGTGCCAAATTTTGGACCCTCCGAGCCTCGTTCTCCAGATTCCGGACTTCCTCCCGAAGACGGTCGGCGAAGCTCTTGGAGGACATCACGTATCTGAATCCACGCTCGATGGGAACAACTACATAGCTCTTCAGGACATCCCATGCGATACCAACGACAGAATCGGCCGCCATTTTTCTTTGATTTTTTTATTTTTTGGAGAGAGAAAGAGAGATGAAAAGGAGGAGCAGACACCGTAGAAGAAGGAGGGCGAAGGAATGGTTGAGCCGGGACGAAGGAAGAGCGAAACAGAGCGAAGAGCGCACAAAAAGACTGAAGGAAGGGAAGCGTCGAATAGCAGCAACGAATGGAGGTAGAAAGAGACGATTTTATCCGCTGTTGAAAAGTAGTAAACAAACGATTCCACTTAGAGAGAGAGAGAGAGAGAGAGAGAGATGAAAGAGAGGAACAGATAGTGAAGGAGGAGGAAGAAAGGGTGCGCCGAGACGAAGGAAGAGCTAATCAGAGCAAGAGAGGAACACGGCGAAGAGACTTGAGCGCAAAAGAAGGATGAAGGAAAGGGGGGCGTCGAACAGCAGGAATGAATGCAGATAATGAAGAAAAAGGAGAGAGGAGGAGGAAGAATGGGCGTGCCGAGTATAAGGAAGAGCGAAACAGAGCAAGAGAGGAACAGGGCGAAGAGATTTGAGCGCGAAAGTAGGATGAAGGAAAGGGTGGGACACACTGATAGGTGGGCCGGCAGTCCTTTTTGGCACTCGTCCTCTGCAGTGCGTAATAATAGTGGGACGGTACGATGATGCCTTTTCTACGGAAAATATGCGATGAGTCTTTCATTCCCGAGCCTTACTTTCTCTTTCTTTGTGGTTAAAAGCCTGATAAAGAGCCAGAAAACACAGAGGCAGAGAGAGTGAGAAGGACGAGATGGATGCTGGAGAAGAGCGGAGGAGGAAGAACGGTTATGGCCATGAAATGATGAGGGATCGACGGCTAAGATTTAGTAGAATCCAACGATCTTTAGAACCCTTATGATCGACTCCGAGGCCGAGGAAGAACTAAGGCTACATTAACAATTCAAAGATGAAAAAAATGGCAAGAAAGAAAGCATTTCTTCCTCTTCTATATGTTACATCTATAGTATATTTGGTGGATCTCTCTCATTTAAGAAAAGTCTTGAATTTTAGATTATTAATTGGTGGAATACTAGGTAATTCGAAACTTTTTTTACTTATATTCAAGAAAAGAGTATTCCAGAAAAATTCGTCAAATTGGAATGGATGACGATGGAGATCGGCTTAGGAAGTTGAACGGTAGTGGACTGCTCCCCGTCATCACTTGACCCAAATAAAAAATATAAAAAGGATGGACTTCCATCGATGGACTCCATCAACACAAGAACGATGTGATTGAGCTTTGTTTGTCTTCTGAAAAAATAAATTATTCTTCTAAAAATCACTTTTGTCAGCTAGTCACCAGCCGCGGGTGAGCAACGAGGTCACCCAAGGCCGACAAGGTCAAGCGTTGCCATATTCCAGCAAGCCGAACTCGTTGGGACGACGGGATTTGCATATTTGATCAAGCCCAAGCTTAAATTGGGTTAGGGACTTGCAAAACAAAATCTGAGCTTGCCACCTTGTCAAACTACAGTTTTGAACTATAACTTATTGACAATCAAGAAAGGCCAACAAGGTTAAGTTATCAAGAGGCTGGTGCAAAAAGAAAAGAATGAAAAAACTAAAAAATTTAAGGTTTTTTAAGAATATTATTTATGAACAAACACGTTATTGACCAATAACCCGAGTTCAAGCGTCAAGGACCTATGCACAAACTTTGAGGAACCTGACGTGGGCATTGAAGGTTCGGGCATGGGTGTCGAGGTATCAGGCATGAGCATCGGGGGTTTTGACCAAGTTGTGAACATGGCAGACCCCATCAAAAACTAGGTCATGAATGTTGGGACCCAATATCAAATGTTGATATTTTCATACTCAAATATAAAGTTTCGATTCCAAGCATCAAAAATTTGTCATTTATAGAAAATATTTTTTTTAATTTTTAAAAAGGAAATTATTTTTTGAATTTAAGTTTTGAAAATAAAATTTTTTCCGTTAACTCAGAAAATGTTTTCTGTTGACTCGTGAAAATTAAGGAAAATATTTTTTATAGAATAAACGAAGTGTTATCAACAATTGTGTCATGAAAATGAATGACTCCTAAAAATGGATCTTTTTTGCTTACAGGTTTACATATTGAATAAGAATTTTGAATAATGTGTTCTGCTTATTGCCGTTTTGAAATCGGGCTGGCTTTGGACCATTATATCTAACACAAATGTTGAAAATAAGTCTTGACTTTTCTCCTATCGTCCTTAAAGATGTTAAGTTAGGTGTATGCCGGTTGAGGCGAGTGCGATAGTGACCGTTCTTTGTCACAAGGATGGATGTGGTGATTTTATTTGATAACTGCCCATTTTGCAAGATGAAAAGGTTGATTTTCTTGAATCATCTTTTTTTTTTTATTGAGTCAAGGTTTGGTCAATGAAACGGTCATGGAAAGTATGACCTGGTCCTTGGTTTCAGATGCCATAGAAACGCAATTTCTTTTTGGTGGAATATCTAATTATCAACGGCTGAGATTTAATAATACCAGTGATTAGAGCTTTAGCAACGATCCAGATCACGTGGAAGGAAAGAGGAGATGGGTCCGGACGGAGGAGCTTAGCTGAGGCCTTAATTGAGCAACAGTCAATTTCTCGAGTACGGATATGGCGGTCCTCTCCATTATTGGTCCTTTGCTGAACCTGTCATTGTGACCAACGTCCCCGTCTTCATCATCCATCCTTTTCATGCTTTCCCACTGCCAACGTACAAGCCCTTACCCGTCCTTTTTCCCCCACCGTCAATTGACAAGCATTGAGTAGGTATTTGTCCTGAACTTGCTTCTTTTGCAGTGACATTATGATTAAGCTGCAATAAACAAAACATTGATGTTTAATGCTATTGTTTTGTATACTGAATGGCAATTTATCAAAAGGTTCTGCTTCCTGACGTAGTAGAATTGGGTTTAACTTAGATCCATATATAATGACTTTCTTTAGCAGCTACCTTTTTTGCAAGATAAAAATTGCATTTTATTTTTAGCGACAACTTTAATCTCTCATTCCAATTTCTCAGAGTTTGGTAATGGTGGTAGTGCCTGGTGAAGATGGACTTATTGATATGCACTCCAACGCGGCCCTTGTCCTTGGTATCAGATGCTTACTTGAAGTCGTTTTCACACTTGCTCTGCAGTGAGCTATTAATGGGGGAGTAGTGTTATGACTTCTTTTCAGAAAAAAGAAGCCTTTTTATTGAGGGCCTAACTCTAAATTTATCATAATAAATGGGCTATCGTAGCGTTTGTTGTTTTTTAATCTGAAGGAGATGAAGAGAAATATGTGATGAGTCTTCAGAATTGAGCCTCACATTTTCGTTTTATAGGAAGCCAGATTTTGGTTCTTGAGATGATAATCTTTAGATTCCAGAGGAAAGGCTTCAAGAGATGCGACTACAAAAGAGGACGAGGAAGAGGAGCGAAGAAGATCAATCAATTTAACCATAGAAGCTCGCTTGGTAACTCAACCATGGTTAGGCCTCAAGTAAACAACTAAACACCAGTCGACTTTTATGAGCAATCTGGGAAATAGAAATGGATGATTATTGACAGTCTTACTTTTCAGGGCCGATGATAGTATGTGTACAACGATATGCAAAACGACATTATTTTTCTTATTTTTCTCACTCATTTTCTCTTCTTCTATTATCTTATCCTTTTTTGAAGCGATCTTAAGCGCGGTTCACCTTCTCCCTTGGAAGCCCTAGCTTCTTGTTACTTTTAGATAATGTTGCCACCACAGCCACAGCTGCTGCAAGCTGCCACCGCTATCACCAACAACTCGACCAACTTGAAAATTTTAGAGATTCAATTTGATATCAACACCGTGATTGTATCATTTTATTTTGTACTTCTCTCCTTGTTTTTAGTGTGAAAATTTGAAAACAGAAAGTTTAGATGGACAAATTGATATGTGGTACGACATAGCCCTTGGTGTCAGATGCCAGTTTTACTAGCAGCAGCACGCGGAGTCCTTTTTCGCACTCGTACTCTGCAGTGCGTATCAATGGCTTAAAATTTGCAAAACAAAATTTAAGCTCGCCACCTTGTCAAACTACAGTTTTGAATGCGCATTGCAACATTTCTCTTCTCGGGACGAGTTTTTTTTCAGAAACATTTTTTTTCTATTTTTATTTCCCGGAACAATTTCTAAGTAAAATAATACGTTAGGTAATTACATAAAATTTCTACTCTTGAAATAGAATTGCGTTTGATATGACTCATAATTTTTTTCTTTTTAATGCTCAAGGCCGGTGTCCGGCGACCGGCGGCGACCGGCGGCCGGCGGCGACTGGCGGCGACGGCGAGCGGTGGCCAGCTACCGGCGGCGGCGGCCGACGACCGGCAACGGCCGTGGGCAAGCGGCGATCAACAAATACAAGAGATAAAAAGAAAAACAAAAATTAGCTTTATTTCTAAAATTGCTCCCGAGAACAAGAAGCAGCTTTTTTTTGCTTCTTGTTTCTATTCCTGGGAATAACTTTCTATTCTCGGGAATAAAAAAATAAGTTAGCGTTACCAAACGGATTTTTGTTCTTTTTCTATTTCAGGGAACAAAATAACAGAAATTCAAAGAACAGAAATTCAGAGAAATAGAAACGTTACCGTGCGCACCCAAAAACTCAAGAAATGCCAACAAGGTTGAGTTTGCAAGAGGCTGGTGCAAACAGAAAAAGACGACAAAAAGAAAAAACTAAAAATGAGGTTTTTTCTTAATAATGTTGTTTATGAGAAAACATTTTGTTGACTAATGACCCAAGTCCAAGCGTCAAGGACCCGCACACGAACTTTGAGGACCCCGACGTGGACATCGGGGATTCAGGCAATAGGTGCGAAGGTATCAAGCATGAACACCAGGGGTACCCAAGTGTGGACGTTGAGGGCCTGCGCATCAGAAAGTTGGTCCTGAATGTTGAGACCCAAGAATAAAATGTTGATATTTCCTTGCTCAAACATAGATTTTATGCTCCAAGCATTGAAACCTAGTCATATTATGGAAGATGTTTTTCAAATTTCAAAGAGAAAATTATTTTTATGAATTAAATTTTTGATAAGAAAACTTTTTCCGTTGACTCGTGAAAATTGAGTAAAATATTTTCTACGGAATAAATAGAGTATTATCAACAATCATTGTCATAAAAATGAATGACTCCTCAAAATGGATCTTTTTTGCTTATTGGTTTACATATTAAATAGGAATTTTGAATAATGGTCTTTTTATTGCCATTTCATAATCGGGCTGGCTTTGGACCATCATATCTAAACAAATGTTGAGAATAAGTCTCCCCTTTTCTTGAATCGTTCTATGCCAGTAGGGGCGAGTGTGATGGTGATCGCCCTTCGTAAGTTGGATGGATGTGGTGATTTCCTCTGATAAATGCCTATTTTGCAAGATAAAAAGGTTGATTTTCTTAAATCATTTTCTTTTTTTTATAGAGTCGATTTTGGTTAATGAAGATGGACAAGGTCATGGAAAGTATAACCTGGTCCTTGGTTTCAGATGCCATGGAAACGCAACTTCTTTTTGCTGGAATATCTAATTATCAACGGCTGAGATTTTAATACCAAAGATCGAACAATTTAGAACTTTAGCAAATATTCAAACCACGAAGAATAAAAGAGGAGATGGGTTCGGACTATGGAGCTGAGCTGAGGCCTTAATCGAGCAACAGTCTATTTCTCGAGTACAGAAATGGATGGTTCTCTGCATTATTGGTCCTTTGCTGGACATCTCATCGTCACCAACGTCGCCGTCCCCACGCTTTTCTCCACCATTGATGGACAGACATTGATGAGTTATCGTGAACTTGCTGGTCCTTTCATGCTTTCCCACTGCCAAACGTACAAGTCCTTACCCGTCCTTTTCCCCACCGTCAATGGACAAACATTGACTAGGTATTTATCGTGAACTTGCTTCTTGTGCAGCGATATTATGATTTAAGCTACAGAAAATTGATGTTTAATGCTATTGTTTTGTATACTGAATGGCAATGTTTCATGAGGTCCTGCTTATTGATGTAACAGAATTGGGTTAACTTAGATCCATATATTAAATTAATGTTTTGATCTTTAGTTGAACATAAGTATTATATTTCAAATTTTCACATATTTGTTGACAAAAAGCCCCTCGAATCACCCCTTTAAATGAAAAGAAAAAAGGAGAAAAAACTCTGTTTATGAAGAAAACTTACAGCTGTCTAGAGTTTTTTTTTTTCCCAACTACGCTTCTCAGTTCAAATGTAAAAATGCTATCATATTTTCTAACCACAAAATATAATGAATAACCAAAGTCGTGAGGCACTTCTCTTTGTAATTAAGTTGACAATGACGTTTTGCATAATAGTTACCTAATTAATGAGGAATTACCACATAAATTAACCATACATTTTTTTTTATATCTAAGGATACGAGCATGCAAACCTATTTACCTAGTAATTCATGAATTATATTGTAATCCCATGAATCGGTTAAGCTCAAGGTTTTGACTGGCGAATGTGGCCCTAACCCAAAACAAATTATGTGGGGTTTTTGGAGTCAAACCAGAGATCTCTAGTTACTAAGATGGAAATTTCTAACATCCCAATCAGCTATGCCAATTTTTTGGATTATGTAACATACTTTTTTATTGTAAGTAAGAAATGTATTTTGCATTCTATATTATTCATTTAAACGACGATGTTAACACATATTTATAATATTATTTTTATAACCGAGGACTCCACCACGGGCTCCCGTGCCTAGACAACACCGAAGGGTTATGCCCCTATATCTCAGGGGAGACTAGTACATGACCCCAACACAATGACCACCCACTTAAGAAGCTAGAACTACGGGTTTCGAATTCTTCACATTGGCGATGAGGAAAAGGCTCTTAACCAACACATCTAGCCACGGTTGAAATTATTTATAACATTGTTTTTTTTGTCAAGTTTATTTATAACATTGTTAATATTCTATAATTGCAAAAATAGAGATGTGAAATAAGTATAATCTTTAATAGTGAAAGATAAGTGTATTATGCATCTTAAAAAGATAGTCACCAGTTAAAGGATATAGTTTTGCGTTTGTAGGTGATTGATTAACTTGATTTGCATAAAATTGATGTAAATGGAAACCCCACTACAATGTTCTTAAATAGAACCAATCAAATATATACAATTCTTAATGATAAAGAGTAAAGGTAAGCAACGAGCTGGTTCAACTAGATAATTGAACTAACCAACCTCACTCAATCGATTCTAGGTCAATTCACATGAGGACCAATTCATTTCCCTAGTCAAATATAAGGACCGGCCTTGACTAGATTGCTTCTTGATTCTAGGCCTTGAATCGATAAGTTCTATCTTTTTCGATCCAAGTTCTCATCCAAAATGGTTTCAAATTGGTTTCCAAGCTAGTTCTTAGGTCAAAGTAGTTTCAAGATCAGTTATTGGGTAGAATCAATTTTGAATCATTCAAAACCAAACCCTAGTCTTTTAATGGAAAACTTTTGCAACAATAATAAGTTTCTACATTCCCACATAAGCAGGACATTATAGTGTTCCAATTGAGAACTTTTGCAAAAATCATGACACGATAGAGCAATTTAATAAACAAAATAAAGAAAGATATAAGCCAACTCCCAAGTTGATCGTAGAACTAGCAAACTGGTTGATGCAATTCTAGGTTATTATAAGGTTGGCTACTTCAATTTATGATTTCAAAGTAAGAAACAGATTTTGGTAGAGTAATTTTCAAGTTCTTGATTTGAAACATATCTATCACGTAACATCACCTCTAATAAGAAGAAGCGGATAGAAATAAAAGAGAAATATATTCAGAGACTTTCTTTAACAGCTGCCCTTTTTGCAAGATAAAAAGTTGATTTTATTTTTAGCAACAACTTTAATATCTCATTTCAATTTTTCAGAGTTTGGTAATGATAAGTGAAGCTAGACGGACTGATATGCACTCCAACGTGGTCCTTGTCCTTGGTGTCAAATGCTCATTGTCTTAGCGATGACTTAAAAGTCATTTTCACACTTGCTCTACAGTGAGATATTAATGGTGGGGCAGTAGTATGACTTCTTCTCAAAATAGCAAGCCTTTTTACTAAGGCCTAAGTCTACATGACTGAGCCTCACATTTTTGTTTTGTAATAAGCCAGATTTTGGTTCATAAGATGATAATTTTTAGATTTTGATGACAGAAACACTATAACCTTTTTTTATATCTAGAATGATTGATTATTAATATTTGAGATTGAATACCAAAGATCCAATGATATAGAGTCTTAACAAAGACACAAATCATAAGGAAGAAATGGGAGATTCGTATGAACTGTTAGAGATAATTAGGGTATTTCATAAGCCATCAAGAGAGGATAAATCACATCAAAGTCTAGCATTTTATTCCTTTTATGTGGCAATATGTAATCATTTCGTTTTGAGCACCTTCCCGATTTTGTCCACGTCAACTTTAGTCATTTCACCTTTCTTAAGTAATATTTTCTGCATCAATTTTCCTTCGCTTCAACAATGACCCTCGACGATGTCTAGTTTTTTTCCTTTTTCACCATTGCTAACTGACAAAGAATGATTGTTTAGGAGGACTTGCATCCTTTCGTCTCTTTAGCCTCTTCAAAAAGCATCTTTATTAAAGGTAAATAGAAAAGGGAGATAGATGGGACACCCCACTATCCAATGCCTAGATCAGGATATAAATATTTTTCTTTTGAATTTTGATTAAATATAATTATATTTTAAATTTATTTATATGTTCTCTAAACTTTAACCTAACATTCTTTTATTTTTATTTTTTATTTGTTCAACATATTTTTTCAATTTTTGGCACATGTTCAAGTTAACCCATGAATTTAATGTTTTCCTCTTATTAATTCAAATTCAGAGACAATATTAAAATATTCAAGGATTAGATTGAATATATATTAGAAATTCAAATGTTACACTAAATAAATTGAAAATTTAGGAATGATATTATACATTGGGCTAAAATTCACAAACCCCATAAACAAAATGATTTCTTCGTTGCATGGATCCAGTTTTCATGAGCCCAAATGATCTAACTCTTTGCATGATGTGATTCTTAACAAAACAAGACTAAGACACAAGTACACCAAAACAAATTCACCACAAAAGAGGCATAGAATAAAATAGAAGCGATTTCAACTACAATAATGAAAATAGCCGACGAACTCCCTTTTTTCCAACAATAATGCTTGGCTTATCATTAATCTATTGGTTTACTTCCGCACAATTGTAAAAATATCTTGTCCTGATGCTGCTCATGCTAAGCCATTAACAAATACTCCACCAAAGCATCTTTGGTAAAGGTCCAATCGAGAGGGAGATGGGACACCCCCACCGTCAAATGTCAACTCAAATTGTTACATCATCTGCATGACTTTTTTTTTTTTCCAATGACAAAGCTCTATCCGACAAAAGAAAACACGTGAATCTCATTTTTGTGTGAAGATTCCATCGTTCCACTTTTTTTTAATTGATGCATGGATACTTTTTTGGAAATAATAACTTCAACAAGGATATCATAGAAACAGAAAGCATAGAGTAAGAGCTTTGAATGTTAAGGCTCTGCACCTTTATGCTTTGAGTTGCGTTGGGAACATACGTTCATCAAATCAAGATCTTTCTGTTCACTTGTGTGCTTTTTTCGCAGGCCCTTGCTCTTTGATTGAACTGCTTAGCCGGCGAGGGTTCCTATTTGTTTTATAGAGACTTCAGTCCCATCATTAATTAGACATTGTTTGGTGTTCTCCTTCTAATGCCATAATCCATTGAAAATTTCTCTCTTTATTGACTTCACATTTTAGAATAACATGAAATTCGAAATTAAAATTTAACAAGACACTCAATAAAAAGAAAATGGTCATGTGATACATACTTACATGCATATGTACATCAATTTATGACAATCTTCTACTTGCTGACATATTAGACTTGGGCTAATTTAAGACCCTTCTATCTAATTAATGTTGACCATTAGTTGAGGATAAGCCTTGATTTTTCATGTATTATCTTTGCAATTTTCACAGACTTGCAGGCCAAAAGCCCCTCAAACTATTACTTTCAATGAGGAGAGAAAAAGCTCAGTTCATAATGAACATTCAATAATTGCAAGATATAACCTAACCTTAGTTTGGGTCTCGACTAAGACTAGTCAATTCCTTGGCTACAGAAATGGATGGCTCTCCACATTTTTGTTCCTTCATTACGCCAGTCCCATCACCAATGTCCATATCTCCATCCCCTCCACCGCTGATGGACAAATACTGATGATTATCCATCTTTCGACCTTTTCCACTGCAAATGGTCCTTTCATCCTTTTCCACCGCAGTGTACTATTCCTTGTCATCCTTTCATCCTTTCCTCAACCGTTGATGGACGAACATTGACTAGGTACTGGTGCTAATCCTGCTCTTTGTGCGGGTCAATGAAGTCTCATCAAAAAAGGAGTAACATCATAATTGAGCTACATGAA
>JAGKPW010000742.1:0-2500 GCA_019926035.1 Melaleuca alternifolia | reverse complement strand
AAGTTACCAGAATTCGATCCTTGACTCTCCAATTAAGAAGGCAAGTTAGTTCTCGTCGAATCAGCGTTCATGTTCAGTGCATTGCGCATTGGAGTTCTCATAAACCGCCGTCCACATAATGAGGCCAAGGTTCATGCTGGAGCTAGACCCTGAATATTGTTACACAAGAAGATGAACAAGGGCCCGTTCCACTTGAGTTGATGCCCAAAGGACAGGAGATCATGTCAGATTTCTCACGTTTTGGCAGAAAATATGGTGCTTTAGCTTCATAAGGCGTGCGCATACATGAGTAATTGCCTATGATTTCCACATTGTTCTCTACCGGACACATTATCTTTAAGAACCTCAAGTGTTATGGCTTAGTAATCCCTTTCTCGAAGGAGGAGACTTCAAGAAAGATGTGTTAATGTTTTGACTCTCAAGACTTCACGAGAGGGATAAATAAGAAGTTACTCCTATGCAAATCACTGTGCTGTTATATAGCCTTCCCATGAACTGAAAAAAGCTTCACACATGTTTTCATTGGCGATGGCAATGCTGCCAATCCACATTTGCAACTGGCCATAACTCTCCTTCGTAGACAGTCAAATTATTATCTAAAAGCCACAATAGGCGGGAAGGAAGATACCTGGTGGCATGTTTTCATCTGCATTTGTTATAACCCACCTACTTCTCCAATTCAAGGCCCGTGCCAAATGGAATGAGAGAAGAATCATTACATATTTGGTGAAAGTTCTCAGCAGGAATACAGGTGCTAATCTCTACTGCCGTCACCAAGAACCCATCAGACATACTAAAGTTCGAAGCCCAAATACTACTCAAACTTCTAAAGAGAAAAATTATCAAACTCCTTGAGGTTCAGCTTGTGGAGTTTCGGTTGGCTTTGTCAAGCTTGGCAGGCTGCTAGATGTACTTGTCAGATTAGGAATACACCTCCAACAGCGCTTGTGAACACCACTAATTTTCTTCGTAGTATCAGCAGGTGGCAGCCCTGAGTGAAGCACCAAAAATCACATCACATCAGTGAAATGCCAAACATCACATCAGTGAAATAAAGTTTCAAGGGGAGGAGGAATCACAAGAGAAGTTTTTAGCAGTTATCATTGCCTCGACAAGTACACTAAAAGAGGGGCACATTATTAACCAGTTTCCAGTACATAGAGATTGCATACGGGAGGAGTCTTCAGGAATCAACCAGCCCTAACAGTACAAATGTTCATATAACAGCAGCCAAAAAGCAAACTCCATTCAAGGAGCAGCCCCAGTAGTGACAAGCCCCCATCTTTCTTTTCTCTACCGGAACCTCTCCCTCCTTTTGCAGAGAGATGAGTTAACTACATGCATAGAACGTGGGCATCCAACTTTCTGCATCTCCGTTTTCAAACATGTGGTTCCTTCACACACTCAATGAAGTCAATAGGATTACACAGAAGAACTCCATGATACAGCATGGTCTTAAAGACATTTTTTCAAGTGCCACTGGAAATTGCTAATGATTTGCATTAGCTTGTCACTTTGGAAGTCAAAGAAGAAGCTCTCCTTGAACAAGAAATGGTGTTAGACAGGTTTTTGCTTCAAAAAACCAGACCAATGAAGGTAATTGGAGATTCAAAGGTTTACTGGGTGGAAATGCCAGACTTTGATGGGCATCATCGCAATTCTATCTAAGCTACCACTGACAGATATTTTCTCTGGGCGACAGAGTAAATTAGATTTTCGGCCTCATGATTTATGATTAATTATGTCGCCTATAAGCCATATAATCTAAAAGAAGCTGCAAACAAATGTCACCTCTGCGGATGCCTTAAACCATTTTACAAACATTAAAGCAAACAAAAAAAAAGTGCACATGAAAGAGTTCGAGACTGCTTGAAATTTCGAACTAACACGCCTGCGCTGCATCTAAGTTTCTCCACATTGCATATTCTTCTCAAGTCAATCTCATCCCTATACAGCTTCTAAAGTATTCAATCATCACCCCATGCCTTGCCATGCCTCCCATCCTGCCAAAACACATGACATAAACCCTAAACCCTCAGAACCCGTCACCATAAAACACAACATGATAAGGATGATTCATTCACAGGCAACAGTGGTATGCTTCTAACGTCCGGCATACCGAAGATCCCACCTTGTAGAGATTGATTTTGGTGATCTGGTAAGAGACGCCGCTCAAGTGAGTCTTGGCCATGTGATACCCAATGCCCCAGCTGGGCATGAACTGAGCCACCTCAGAGGTCGCGTTCTCGTTCCGCCGGTGGTTCTCTGAGAGCAGAGAACGTGGAGGAGACCAGAGGAGAGGCGATTAGGGCAAGGGAAAGAAAGATTGTGAAGGGAGAGAAGAGAAACGATTCTCATTTTCTTCTCCAGAATGAGAAAGAACAAAATTTTATAGACGAGCAACAGTTCGAAGATCGAAGACTCACGAGCTTGAAGACCCGAAGCACGGCGAGAGGGACAGAGGGCACCAAATCAATCGGAGGCGTGCGGCGGAGGCGGA